>WWET01000224.1:659956-700109 GCA_011038615.1 Limnodynastes dumerilii
GTTCAGCACTTCAGGAATTAATTCTCTTAATTCTTTGTGCAATGCTGTTTATATTTAAATGCCACAAGTCTCAAGCTGTGTTAAATAAATGTAATAATTTGTAATTAAAGTATATTGAAGAGAAAGCAATTTATGAATACTGTTGTACCCAAAGTAATTGTATTCTGTTTGTTTCAGCTGCACAAGCAAAGCTGATATAGTTTATTAGTGTTATAACTATTTTTTTTTTTTTAGCAACCTCTGTTCAAGACCTGTTTGAGCAGCCATGTGGGGTGCACCGCTAACAAGAGAAGACACTGTCTGACAGTTAGCAGTGGTGATCAAGACAAGGGGAAGTGCCAATATATTGTTTTAGGGAGACGGAAAGACAAAAAAATACAGATTTGGTGAAAGGAAGATATTTGGGATATATAGTCCTATAATGGACAGCAATTAATGGGCTAATCCTTATAACAAGTCTAAATTCCAGCTTAGATACACCTCCCCCTTTCTTATTTTATAGAGCCTTATTATGGGGGGCAATTTTAGCATAATTAAGGTGTCGGGGAGAGTCTGGTATGGAATGTCGACTGTGAAAATGTTGACAGTTGAGTATTATGGACTTGTTTCAGACCTCTGCGTGTGTTCTGTATTTACGAAGGTCTGAAAGTTTGTGCATCAAAGGATAGTGCACTCCCATGTCACTCCCCTCTCAAGTATGGTGTTCTGGACAATTTATTGGCATAAAAAGGCCAGCCTACTGTACATTTAAAGTACGTGCGAAGGTCTGGCCTGCTCCACAGAGGAAAACTTATCCATTATATTGCCATCCAATGTGTGGCCCAGTACACATTTTTTTGGGGGTTCCTCTGAACCTTGGGGCCTGTCACAGCTGTCCCCATTGTTCCACCCCTGTCGCTGTGAGCCCAGGGTACTGAGTATACGTATTAATGTATGACAGGTTACATAAGCATGGGAACTTGCATAAATCACCGTTCAGAGGTCTGGATCAGGTCCTATGTTAGCATTTGTAACATCTGTAAACTTAATATAATGCAGGTGGTGTGTAAAACACGTTAGAAATGTGTACACACACACACACACACTCACTCACTCACTCACTCTTAATATATTACTCAACTAACAACCATTTGACCTGTCAGCAATGTTTGCTAACCAGCAATGGGAAGGGAGTAAAGAGATCTATTTTATAGGCATATGGAGCAGTATTGTAGGAAAAATAATGATCTCTATTCAACAATATAATGGGGCATCTAAACCATATTTATAGACTCATAAATTACATTGTAATATGGTATGTTATTTTTTTTTAAGGTTTCTCTTGTGTGAAATAATTTTAATGTACAGAAATTTCTGGTACGATAAGTATTTTTTTTTTAAAATGTGGTTGGAGGGAAGTAGTGGTGGAGGGAAGTGGGGACGGGGGGCAGTTTGCCTAGAATTTATTAGCTCTAGTTGTTAGCTGTAGTTTGTGATTTTTCTAAAACTTCTATGGTTACTGTGGTGTAAATGTAAAGATTATGGTTAGGCACTTTATTTTACCCAGCATCTCCTGTATATTAGTATTCATAACTGCATAATAGTACAATTTTTGTTGTATGTGTGGGGTTTGGGAGCATAGTTATCAGCCTCTTTAGGTGATCCCTACTGTATTATTTATCTGTCTTTTTGATGGCGAGATAACTTTCCAAATCTGTAGTATATATACTAGCAATTATTTTGGGGGGAAATCTATTCTGTGCTAAGACAAAGAATCTGGGTCTAGGGTTATAATAGCAGCCTAAATCAGAGTCTCTATGCGAAAGCTTTACATCCTGAAATCAGTACTATAAAATGTTGTGATGTTGTTCTTCATTTTTATTTTAAAGATTGTTTATTGTTATGATAACTAAACAAACAGCATTGTATCAGTTAAGATTGATTTTTGATGGTTCCACCTCCACTGGGTCTATTTTGCCTTTGTTCTTGTGTGGACTTTGGACTTTGTTATACATTTTTTGGACAGTCTGTGTCCTTTTTCTCTATGAATACTATACTGCCTATAACTCTTTGTAGTTCATATTAAACATTTTTCATATTTTTGCATATCTTGGAGTGCTGGTCTCTGTAATATTTCATTGCAGGTGTCTTTATATTTAGCTTTTTGACCATGCCACTCTTTTTAATGATTTTTGCTGGTAGTGCTTGCTATTGCACATAGTTGCATATGGTATACTATATAACTGAGCCTTTACTCAGTTACTAATCATGATCTTCTATCTTTAAAATAAAAGTCGAGAATTAGTTACAGATATCTGTAGATATGTGAAAAGCCATCCGCCGCTTCTAAGGCTTCTCTGCTGGATGGTCCTAACTCTAATCTTAACTCTAAACTTTAGAGCCCCAACTTTGGGTCACATATCCAATATCTTTATAAACCAAGAGCACACCTCACATGGAGATTACCAGGTCTCCAAAACTGCCACTCTGAGACAACACCCCCTCTAAGCTGCAATCCCAGACAGGCTCTAAAACACACATCCAAAATGGAGGTTGCTTCAAATCGGTTTATAAAGTTATATATATATATATATATCTGGGAAAACACAGAGTTCCTGTTAATAGGTGAATCTAGTGCACCCAGATAGACAACCAATAGTGCTACTGTCAGAAAAATAATGCAAATATAAATAAACTGAAGAACATATTATTGCGGTTGCATTTGGTCATTGATTGCATGTAATTGTATTGTAATCTAGGTAAGGTATAGGGCTCAGGGTTTAGGATTAGGTCTCAAAGAAGTGGAAGGTTAGGGTTAGGATGAAAGGCTTACCTGTCGTCAAAGAAATCTTTGTGGCTCCAGGAGTCACCACACTGCCGCTTTCGAGAATGGAGATATGACGCAGGATTGTCTGTCGCTAAACAGACCATTGTACTGGTGAACCATTTTAGGGGCTGATGATTACCATGTTAAACTGCAAGGTGATGCAGATTTAAGTTATGAAAGCAGAATTCTAGTTGAGAGGGGAAGATCCTTAGCTTAACTCTATTTTATAGATTTTACAAAAAGCTATGCAGTATGTGAGTTCTATGTGTGAAAGTAAAGTATTTTCTCTGCATGCAAATGATTTAAAATGAATTAGCTCCCTTTACTTTGCAAAATGGTTTAGGTCAGCTGTATACTTACACCTGTTTTGCCCTAACTCCCAAACTCTGAATCAACCCTAAGGGTTCAGCGAGAACACAAATGTGTACTTGGACATAGTAAATGATGACAGTCCTGGCGAGGCTATAATCAGTCATATAAGCATAGTGTACCGGTGAGGACACAAAAGATCTCACCTATCAGACTCCTGGTATTGGGATGTCCTGACCTTCTGACTTATTAACTCTATTTAACTGTGATGTAATTTACTACATATGTTCGTGCATATAAAATGTCCAGAGAAGCTCTTGTGCTGTCACTAGCCATACTTGCCAATCTCCTTGGTTTTGGTGGTTTATGGATTGTATTTTCTTTTTGGATTTTGGAATTGTATCTTTACTAATGGATTTTTTTTAGCCACTGATTATATCAGACTTCTATTTATTTAGCTTTAATATTGTTCACCCAATGTGAAACCTAAGAAAAACACAGGGAAGAAAAATATCTAATAGATGTTTTCTGCACACTTACAACAGACAGATACGGCAATTATTGTGCAGTGTATGGCATGGACCAATTTTCTGTTAAAGTGGTCCAAAAATACACTGACACAGAATTTCTTTGCTATCGCTGGCCTAATCATATTAAGATGGCTGCAGGGCTCTGGGGGGAGATTATCCCTGATTATTGTGTTGTATGTGTGTTCACTATGCAAAAATCCACCTAGTAACAAGTTACAACTCTATGGGAGTGTTATCTCTGTAGTCATGGATATTGCATAGTGTGAATCCTGCATTACTTTTTCAGGTGACTTAAAGGTAGGTGAGCTATGTAACAAAGCAGTGAGAAATGCTTTTGCTTGCTTTTATAGGGAGAATAATTAGTATTACTACTGTATAGGTCATTGATATATTCTTGCCTAGATAATGGTCTTCCTAAACAAGCTTAAGATAATCATAATCATATAATAAATCTTAAAACAAAACTAAGGATCTGTGGTCATCATGAGCTAAAAAAAATCAAATAAAAATAATTGGGAAAATTAGATGGGCTAAATGTTTTTTTTTAGCGTCAGTCATATTATATACATAGTATGTTTAATAATAGTGTGCATTGCCAGGGACTTAAATTAAACAATTGCTACCTCTGTTACCACAGACGAGAAATAAAAATGAAGAAAATCAGGTTTAATAAATAAACAAGTCAGTAAATAAATAAATAACAAAGTGCTACCTTTCAATGTCCAGTGCAGGTCACGCTATGTATGGGAAAATAACATAACATAGGAATCACTTTCTATTATAATTGAAAGAAAAGTTAATCTCTACTTTTCAACAGAATAAATCTCATTTTGTAAATAAAGTGTATTTTAATCTATAGCCATGTTAACTACAAATTATTATTTTTCGATGCACTACCAGTGTGCACATACATGGATGTATACATTCTGTATAACAGAACATGAGGGCATGAATATAAACTGGAGGGTGGTAGATTCAGAGGAAATGTGTGGAAAAATTACTTCACTGAAAGGATGAGAGATAAGTGGAATAGCCTCCCATCTGAGGTGGCTGACACAGTAGAACAGTTTAAACATGGTTTAGATAAATATAAAGATATCCTAAATCTCAAACTAAAGTGAGGAGTGAATATCAGGGAGACTCCCTGAAGATTGGGTGATCTCCTTGACTCCCTGAAGTGTTTGGTAATCTCCATGATTCTAATTTCATCCATTGAGGTCTATGGAGATGACCAATTTCATGGAGGCCAAGATGTAATGATAGAATCTTGTTAATCAGCTGCAGCGTCACTTTTAGCTTTTCTATAAAGATAACCCCTTTGGTGCAGCGCCTTGATAGTGCTCTTACAATCTCCCTGATATTCATTTGCAAAAGTAGGCAACCATGTGATAAATGGATCTGGTGTCAGTATAGTTTGTGGCTCTTATTTGCCGTCACGTTCTATGTTTCTATTGTCATGACTGTTTAATTGTAGATAAGCTATAATGATCCATATAGGCATTCCACATTTATAAATGAACAAAGTTAACACTCATTCCACATCACTAAAACACTCCGGGGCTGATTCAGAGCTGCACTTACACCTTTTTTTTTGTTTTTAGGTGCAAGTGTAGACCTGAGCAACACCATGTTGAACTGCAAGTGGTGGCAAATTTCAATTGTGAAAGCAAAATTATATTTAAGATGTGAAATTTCTTAGCTTAACTCTGTTTAATAGATTAAACATAAAACAATGCAGTATTTGAGTTCTGTGTGCAAAAGTATTGTATTTTTCCTGCATGTTAAAGATTTAAGATTAATTAGCACCCCTTACTTACTATGGTATAGCTGAGCTGTACACTTACTCCCAAACTCTGAATCCAGGCCCCCATCTTTTTTTATTCTTTTCTATAATAATATAGAGCATGACAATGTTCAATGTTAATAATATTAGTGTCAAGGAAAGTTTGTACATTATTTCAACAGTTTATAGGTTTTAAGAAATGTACTTATTCTTCTGATAAAAAGCAAGTGATAATAACGATGGTGTATGTCTGTTTAGAATATTCTTCTGAATTATTTCTGTACCTGGTGGTCAATGTTTAGAACTTTACCTTAGTGTACTCTGACCTATGATGCCCAGTACTGCCTCGGAGGAATCCTCCTTGAATTCTTTTTCCTCATTGGGCTTGTGTCAAACATCTGCTAGAATGTTCTAATTGCTCAGCTCCCGCTAACTGTATCTAAGTTTGGACAACCCATTTGTGTAGTTTAAACTGATGTTTTACTGCCTCCTCTGGTCTATGCTTAAAACTGACAACTGCAGGGCCATAACTAGTGGTGTGCGATAGAGGCGGCTGCACAGGGTGCAAATCTTAAGGGGCACCAGTAAGTTAATATTTATGATTAACTTGGCTTGGAATTCAGGGTCAGGGGGCACTATATTTTCTATTTGCCCCATGCGCTAAAATTTCTAGTTATGGCTCTGGATAACTGTAGTTGGGCACTCTGCCCTGAATTTAGCCTAAATACTAGTTATTCCTGTATAAGATCAGGTTTATTTTTCTGCACTAAAGTAAAGTGATAGAGAAACAAGATAAAGGTACATTTTTTTACCTGACTTTTTCACAAATTCAGACTTTGGTGTTTGTACTTCTCAATCTATAGCAGATGAAAAGGCCGGATATCTGACACAGGACCTAGATAGATACACCCAAAAGGAGGTATGACTGCTCTGAAACAGCACAATTGTACTGTAGCAGATCCCGATAATGCCCTGCGTGACCTCACATTAAGTTAATTAGGGTATATGTATACACTTTTATAATTCTCTTTTCATTTACATTTATCTGCACATAACAATAATTCAAACATTTGTAGCATATATCTAAACAAAAGTACACCAAGGCATTGTCAGTGTTCCTAGGATATATATCTATGCAGTCCCCTTATCCTTAAGCTGGGAATTCCTCAGAGACAATTAACTAGATGAATCTCCTTCATCCCTGGCCTTTTATTAACCTGATGTAATACTTTACTACCTTTTCACTCTACCTTCAACGGGCAGATGATCATCCAAAAAACCCCACATGCAATATGTGTACACACTTTCCTTATTTTACAAAACTCAATGAACCCGACAATATTTTCTTTGCGAGATATAGCAAGAGCCACTAATGTGAACTAGGTGTAAAATAAAAAAATATATATAATGGACCATGAATGACACGTATGGTTAGGACCACTGCCACTGTGGAAGGTAGGTGAAATTCATGTGTAGCCCTTATAGGGATAGAATGTGTAATGGGATCTGACAGGCTCAGTTAATAAAAGTTTAGATTTATTTTATTTATTTTTTAATATATTTCATCTGAAAATCATTGAAAAACAATCTAACCAGTATAAGGACTAATACAAAAAAATTCAAGATGGCAATAGACAATAGTATACACAATACTCACAAATACAATCCCCTCTTGTATTATGTATAAATAAATAAATATATATTTATAGTATGTATGTATGTATTTGTATTTAGCCTTATTGCCCCTCATTCTCTGTCCAGCCAGCCTTATTGCCCCCCTCTTTACTTGTGTCCAGTCAGCCTTATTGTCTCCTCCGTCCAAGCAGCATTATTGCCCCTCTTTTTGTGTGCCCAGCCAGCCTTATTGCCCCCTCTCTATTTGTGTACAGTCAACCTTGTTGTCCTCACCTTGTTCGTCCAAACAGTCTCATTGTCCCCTCATTGTGTCCAGCCAGTCTTATAGCCCCTTCTTTGTGTGTCCACCCAGCCTAATTGCCCCTACTCCTGTGTCCTTTCAGCCATATTGCCCCCCTCTTTATTTGTGTCCGGTCAACCTTATTGTCCCCTCCTTCTGTTTGTCCAGCCAACCTTATTACCCAACCTTTTGTGTGCCCAGCGAGCCTTATTACACCTTCCTTCTGTGTTTTTAACCAGCCTTATTGGCCGTTCCTTCTATGTCCAGTCAGCCTTATTGCCCCTCCTTTTGTGTGCCCAGCCAGTTTTATTGCCCTCTCTTTATTTGTGTCCAGTCAGCGTTATTGTCCCCCTTGTGTCCAGACTTTGTCCCCCTTTCAGTTTGCCCAGCCTTATTGCCCCTCTTGTGTCCAGACAGCCTTATTACCCCCCACTTTGTATGCAGTCAGCCTTATTGCCCCTCCTTCATTTTAACCAGTCTTATTGCCCTCTCTGTGTCCACCCAGCCTTACTGCCCCTACTCCTGGGTCCAGTCAGCTATATTGCCCCTCTCTTTATTTGTGCCCAGCCAGCCTTATTGCCCCCTCTTTGTGTCTAGTCAGCATTATTGTCCCCTCCTTGTTTGTCCAGTCTTATTGCTCCCTCTCTATGTTCAGCCAGTATTATAGACTCTTATAGCCCCTCTTTATGAGTGACCATCCAGTGTTATTGCCCCAACTTTTTTTTATGTGCAGTCAACTTTATTGTCCCCTCCTTCAGTTTGCCCAGCCGTATTGTCCCTCTTGTGTCCAGACAGCCTTATTACCCCCCACTTTGTGTGCAGTCAGCCTTATTGCCCCCTCCTTCACTTTATCCAGTCTTATTGCCCCCTCTGTGTCCAGCCAGCCTTATAACCCTCTCTTTATAAGTGTCCATCAAGCCTTATTGCTCCTCGTTTTGTGTCCAGCAAGAATTATTGCCCCTCTGTGTGTTCATTCAGCTCTATTGCTTTTTTTCCAGTCCAGCTTCCCAATCCCCCATTACAAATCCCCATTCCCAAACTACTTTTTAAACCATCTAATAAACTTACCTTTTCCTGTGTCTTCCAGATCTCTCCTCCGCGGCGCGCTCTGCAGTCTCAAGACGCTCACGTGACCTTAGGCCACGCTTGCATCTATTACCCAGAGCTGCGGCTGTACACAGCACAGCCAGATCTGTCAGTGGTCCTCTGTGATACAGCTGCTCATGGAATCTTACAATTCTATGAGCAGCTGTATTTTTACTCAGACCTGTCTCACAGTCAGGGCTAGAAGTGCCGGTATGCCATACCGCCACATACCGGCCCACTTCAAGCACTGAGCTGGACACAAAAAATTGCACCTATTGAGCAGGAAATGGACGCTCACCTTTACTGTGCACACTGTAGTCACTTGCTCAGAGCCCGGTGCACTGAGCACCACCAGTCCGCCCAAAGTATTTGTCAGCAGTATACCACAGCTGTGGAGACAGGGCTCGCTCACCGAAGGATCAAAGAGGGAGGCTCGCAGTAACACTGGGCCAGATGTGTGGACGCTCACAGGCCAGGAAGCTTCGGTGCTCAGCGGAGTCAGGACACACTGCACGTGACTAGGGCTTATATTTCAGGAAATATGAAAATCAAGGTAGGGCTTATTTTATGACTAAGTCTTATTTTCGGGGAAAGAGGGTACTTTTTCCATTAATCTGTAAAATGGTGGACTTTGAAGCAGCTCCCCCATCAGCCATTGCTGAGTGCCGGTGAGCCTTGTGAGGTAAGTAATGTTACTACCTCCTTGCAAAAATGTTTGAGAGCAACTGGGCTTTATCTTGTTATTCCTGTCTTTAAGGTTTGTGAATGTGAATAAAATCTTGATACATCACCACTATCAGCCTTGGTTAATAAAGTGATTTTTTTTTTTCTTAAGTTTACTACTATATATCAAATACTATACATGAAAAGGGACACTAGCCTAAAAGATATTCTGTCCTTTCATTGGTCATATATCATTGTAAACATATTCTCCTTCCTGACTGAAAGAATATGGACATTCTCCATCCCTCATTCCAACACTTATGTAATGCTGTATGTGACAGCTCAGTCATCGGTACAGACATGCTTATTCTTGCATATCAATGTACTTTTATGCTTCTCTCATCCTTCTGTATTATGCTTAATAATGGCAACAACATGAGGTAGTTTGTAATACACATGTAAGGATGTTTACTTATTTCCTGCTTAACTTGTCTTTAAATTAATATGTAGTTAACATTCCTGCACTACACTAATTAAGTCATATGGAATGAGAAAGTACTTGTGAACTCAACAACCCAAGTTAGGATTACTCAATTTACTATATTTTTGGCTTATCTGGTACTAACACATTCAGCATTAAAGGGCTTATGAGGGAAAAACCTATTCTCCATACAGTAATTATGTAATGTATTATGGGCACTGCGGCAACTGTGCCCAGCACCTTCTCGTCTTAACTTCACTGAATCCATAATGGGAAATTCAATAAGGTCTTGCAACATGCAAAATTGTGAAGCTGCGTCAATGTAGTAGACTTCAACTTACAACATCTTATAGGGGCACCTTAAGTTCTTTGTGCACTGTGGCTGCTGTAGGGATGGGAATCTGCGTTCTTTGCATGTAATGGTATAGCCTGCCCAAGTCTATGATAAATGTATTCCCAAAAAACTGAAATAATAACATATATACATCCATATGAAGCATTAAAAAATAAATAAAAGGGTGAAGGGCTTGTGTATGTTTAAGCATTCTCTGCTTTGTGGAAGAGGTTATGGTTTCCTGTAAAATGACTTTCATTTTCTCTGTCTTGGATGTGTCTCTGATGTCTTGGAAGTTGAGAGTTAACATACTGTCAGTAAAATGCTGACAGGGTTAACTGATTGACTGTCTTCTATCTGACAAGGTTGTTAACACCTGTCTAATAGAATGCTGTACTGTTGACACTTTAGCAGGGTACACACTGGACTTTTCAGCAGATAATCTTTCCAATCACCATTACCAGTGTGTGCTGTCCAAAGATCTTCTAATAGACACAGTGCACACTTGCAAAAAGCAGGAGATGTTTTTCCATCATTGATCTGGCATATTATGAGCTCCAAAAGATCAGACTGTTTCAAAAGATTTCTGAGCATCTTTGGACAGTACACACTGGTAAGATATCTGGTGAAACGCTCTTTTGATTGTGTGATTGGAAAGATTATATTTTCGAAAAAGCCTCAGTGTGTACCCAGCCTTACTGGGCCGTATTCAGAGATCCGTATTTACTACATGCGCGTCTTTACGCACGCACGTTGCAAGGCAACACCCATAACACTCCCCTCACACAGACGGGATTTCGGTGACTTCTGCCTCCATAGGGTACCCTTAACACTACATGTGTACTTACGCACGTATGTTACTTGCGTATGTGCGTGTTTATCTAATTGTGCCCTCAAATGCCCATTTAAATGCTCCCCCACCCACCCACTTTCACGTAACTTCTACCATCTGGATTAAAACCACATCCCTAGGTGCGATTCACAAGTCCGTGTCTAAAGTACTTATGTGCGTAAATACTATGCAATTTTCGTGGAAAGAGTTAATCCGCTCCTAAAAATACACACGTAAAAATGGGTCTGTGGCTACAACCCACTGTGTTCAATATTATAATAATCCTAATTAATAATAGAAATGTAATTTTTAATATATTTGTGTGCTACTTAGCTGTTTGTAATTGCCCATTGAGTGTTCAGCTCATTGTTTTAATGCATAACTGTATCTCTATGTTCAGACAGCTCCAGAGGTGTAAAAAGAAGAAAGAGCTCTGAGATGGAGTAAAAAAAAAAGGAGGAGAGAAGAATAAAATAGAAAAAGGTGGAAGAGTGGACCAAAGGTCAGGACAGGAGAAAAGAGAAGATGGAGCAGACAGGCCAGAGCACAAGGACAAACAGAGGATAGCAGCAGGAAGGTAATGATTTTTCAAATGTGTATTTTCAAGGTTTTTAGATGTTGACATTATGGTGTTAGCTGTATTACAGGTCATTGTATTGACCTCAACTGCTGTCAGCTGTCATTTACACTGGAAACAGTGTAATATGCTAGGTGGCAGGACAGACTACGGGACAATAAACAAAAATCAGCTTTTTATACCCTTATCTACATTAGGTGTTGTCTCCCCAGACATGCATTCCACTAATGATTACTCATACATAAAACATGTTTGCACAAAAGTTATATGAAAATAGGATCATAAACAACCTTGTGTGCATTGCAGTGTGTGATCCCAGCATGTTATCTACCTGCACATTCTCAGACAATGAGTCCCTAAAGTCTACCTGATAACAACAGTCTATTTGGAGAAAGTAATTTGCTTAAGAAAATCTATATTTATATCTATAATTATCGAAGTAATATTCAAAAGTCAATCATTAAGATTTAGTTTCTCAGATTAAAAAGTACTTAATATTTATAATTATCAACAATAAATAATAATATAATGCAAGTTTTCTCCACTACCATATTAGCAAAGAGTTGTGGTCAAAAGTTAAGAATAAGTGATCAAAACACACACACACACACACACACACACACAACACACACACCACACACACACTTAGCCTAGTTCACCTGTTAATGAGATAACATAGAAGGATTGAATAAAACTTTCTTTCCTGATCCAGGGTGTTGTTGTAGTCATCATGGAAATGATGGTACTTTCTGACCCTACACGGCGAGTTATGTTTATGCTTAAACCCTACTGACTTTATTTCTGCTCCGCATGGCGCCAAATGGCATCAATTATAAGAAAGTTTGGGATGGAAGGTGGTATATTATCACTTAAAATATCTTCCCTTCAAATGGCAAATTTTTAAAATGCAAAAGCAGAAACAGACCCACAGTTACATTTGCCATACAGATTTGCACAATACCAGTACAGGGGCCTCATTTACTATGGGGAGATTTAAATCCAATAATATCTCCAAACATCTCCAGAGTTGAGTGGAGATTTTTTCACAAAAATCTCTGTATTTTCTATAGAGAGATTTTGCATGGCGATTTTCAAACTCCAGAGATGTCCGGAGTTGTATGAATACAATGTAATTTATAGGAAAATGCTTGTTTCATTGTAAATCTCCAGAGTTTGCGTTAAAATCTCTGGTGTTACGTCAAAAATCATGAGACTTCACACAGAACGCTATTAGCATCATAGACCATCTGCACATTTAATGAGTGGTAAAGGTGACGATTGGTATATAAATGTGCCCTGCTTTTAGGTGGTCTCAGCGCAATATGGGTGCAATCCATCGCTCCAAGGACATTGGGAAATCCAGAGAGCCAATAAAAGTGTAATGCCAAAGTGTAACGTCAGGTCACGTCAAGTTTCCTCCTGACTGGGGAAGCAGATATATGTACGCGACAATTTAATCGGTGCACTTAACACATGAGTTAAGTAATGTGAAAATGTCACCTGTGAAATTCCAACCACTCTGCCAGTCACAGATTAGAATGACACTATGGCCAAAAAGTGGAGAACACACAGTAATTTGTGCAGCCCAAACACTGCATGGGACTGAGCTGGTGTTGGTTGTGGTCCTTCTGTTGTTCTGTCTTTTATGTTGCCTTTATTAAGGCTAAACTGCCCATTAAATATCCACTACGCATGCAGCACACAAAAAGCCAAAGCTTTTGTTGGAGTCTAAACAAGCAGCTGAAACACATTTACACCTTACTTTTATACACATGATTATATGACCAATTGCCAGCGATTTAAGCAAAGTCTTCACTTATACACATAAGATTTATGTCTGGAGATTTTAAGCCTAAACTCCAGCGATTTTGAAAATCTCCCCTTAGTAAATCCGGAGATTTACAAATCCCTGGTAAACTACTGCAGTCTCCGGCGATTTTACTCAAATCTCAGAGGCCCCAGGTTGTTAGACCATTTAAATAAATAGGTAGACAACACTATTATTACTAATATTTGACATAAAAGCTTTAAAGACCGCATGTGTGCAATCTACGTAACGAAATGCTACGTAGATAGCGTAAAATAGTTACTACACATGCGTAGTAGCTAGAATCGTAAAATTAGGCTCGTATGTTAAAAATTACGGGGTTGTGAATCCGGCCCAATATAAGCATGTCTACACTATGTTGTATTCCAATGATATCTGTTGCTTGCCAGAGAGCAACCTTCAGTGGTTCAAAAGCAAAGGCACAGAAGAGATTAGATAAAGGGCAAGCTTTCTGGATTATAAAAGGAGCAGAACAATCTGGGAGCAGGAAGAAGCATAATGGATAGAAACATAGAAAGTTACGGCAGATAAGAGCCACATGGCCCATCCAGTCTGCCCAGTTTATTTATTTAAAACTTTACTGACTCTAGACCCTATTTATTCTCAATTTAGTTTGAGATTTAGGATATCCTTATATTTATCCCATGCATGTTTAAACTGTTCTACTGTCTTAGCCTCAACCACCTCAGATGGGAGACTATTCCACTTAACTATCACCCTTTCAGTGAAGTAATTTTTCTACACATTTCCTCTGAATCTACCACCCTCCAGTTTATATTCATGCCCTTGTGTGCTATTACACCTCTTCCTTTGAAAAATGCCACCCTCCTCTAGCTGGTCACAACCCCTGATATATTTGAAAGCTGCTATCATATCTCCCCCTCCCTCTCTGCTCCAAGCTATACATGTTTAATTCCTCTAGCCTTTCTTGGTATGATTTGTGACACATGCCATGGACCATTTTAGCTCTTCTTTGCACATTCTCTAATGTATTACTTTCTTTCTGGAGATATGGCCTCCAGAACTGAACACAGTATTCTAGGTGAGGTCATACCAGCGATCTATAAAGGGGCATCACTACTTCTCTCTTTCTGCTACTAATTCCTCTAACTATGCAACCAAGCATCTGACTTGCTCATTACTTTGTTACATTGCTTGGCTATTTTAAGTCACATTAAATAATGATCCCTTTCCTCTTCAGTAGTTTCTAATGTAGTGCCATTAATGATATATTGAGTTTTTGTGCCCCAAGTGCATGATTTTGCATTTTTTGGCATTAAACTGCAGTTGCCAAACTTTTGACCATTGCTCTAGTCTACCGAGATTATCCTTCATTTTGTGTACCCTTCCTAGCGTTTCTACCCTGTTACATATCTTTGATTTATCTGCAAAAAGGAATATTTTCCACTCGATACAACAGGCAATATCACCTATAAAGATATTAAATAGCACTGGTCCAAGTACAGAACCCTGGGGTACTCCACTGGTTACCTTACCATCCCCAGAGGGGATTTAATTTACTACAACCTTCTGTTGTCTATCCTGTAACCAAGATCATATCCATGCAACTATCTTTAAATCCAATCCCAAAGTTTCCAGCTTATTTAAGTCTGTGGCATAGCGTCAAAAGCTTTATTAAAATCTAGATAAGCTATGTCTACAGCTCCCCCTTTATCTAATACTTTACTGACCCAGTCAAAAAATTCTATAAGATTAGTTTGACATGATCTTCCTCCAGTGAATCCATGCTGATCGGGATCCAGTAAGTTACTGGATTTAAGATACTGTACAATTTTTTCCCTTAACAGTGTTTCCATCAACTTCCCTACTACTGATGTTACACTCACTGACTCACTGGCTATTTTGCCATTTCTTCCCTACTTCCATATTTATGCAGAGGGATAACAATTGCTATTTTCCAGTCCTCTGGAGTCACCCCAGTTATTAGTGACTGGTTGAATAATTCAGTTAATGGTTTTGGCAACACCCCTCTAAGCTCTTTTAGTATCCTCGGATGTATCCCATCTGGTCCATGTAAATTACTGGATTTAAGATACTGTACAATTTTTTCCCTTAACAGTGTTTCCATCAATTTCCCTACTACTGATGTTACACTCACTGATCACTATTTTGCCATTTCTTCCCTACTTCCATATTTATGCAGAGGGATAACAATTGCTATTTTCCTGTACTCTGGAATCACCCCAGTTATTAGTGACTGGTTGAATAATTCAGTTAATGGTTTTGGTAACACCCCTCTAAGCTCCTTTAGTACCCTAGGATGTGTCTCATCTGGTCCAATTGATTTGTCCACTTTCAGCTTTGAAAGTTTTTTAATACCTTCTGCTCAGTGAAAGTAGTAGTAATTGCCATTTAAAAATGGTCCCTTCCTCTCTCTTTCTTTTGTGAATATTGCACAGAAATACTTAAAATGATCTGCCACAGCCCTTTCACCCTCAACAAGACTCCAATTCTTAGTTTTGTGCCTTATTATACCCTCCTTAGTTGTTCGCCTTTCATTTATATACTTAAAAAAAAGCTTTAGTCCCCTTTTCGTACCAAGTGGGCCAGTTTTTCCTTAGATTGCCTTTGCTGCCCTGATAACCTTTTTAGCCTCCTTCTGCTTTGCAAAATACTCCTCCCTGTCATCATTATTCCTTACTTTCTTATACAAAGGTCTGTTGCTGTTAATAATGCACTTCTTAAATTTCCCCACTGCCCCTGTACTCCTTCCACCCTGCCAAAGAATCACTTACACATTTCCCCATTTCCACCAAATCCACCTTCCTAAAGTCTAGCACCCTTATCTTTGTGTGGTACTTGTCTCTCTCAGTCTCACCCTGAGTATACTAAACCATACTGCTTGATGATCACTGGATCCTAGGTTCTCACCCACACTTACTTCTGAGATTCTGTCACCATTTGTAAGTACCAAATCTAAGATGACCTCTTTGCAATGGGCTCTCTCACCAGTTTCTTGGGGGATGCTCCCTGTAATGAATTTAAAATGTCCCCCACTTCTAGTGAAGCTTGCTGAAGATTCCCCCCAGTTTACATCAGGTAGATTAAAATCTCATATATTCATAGTTTGAAAATAAGAGGAGGAAGTCATATTTCATCTGTAGCAAACAGTATTATAGTTGAGAGGTGATGTTTCCCAGCCCGAGTCTAAATAACAGTGTAAAAGTGAAGCTGGTCAGCTGTGCAATAAACAAAAGCAACATATTCTCCCTGCATGCAAAGAATAAAATTAATTTGACTCCACTAAAATCAACATGGTTTTGCCCAGGTGTAACTTTCCTCTCATTTTCAAGCTCTGAATCAGGTCCAAAGTGAAGAACATAAGACCCTCATGTATACTATTAGTTGTTTCCCCAGCATTTTTGCAGATTGCTGAAATAATAGTGGGAAGCCTTTATATCCGCTGAGGATTTTTAAGTAGTTTGCCTAAATTATTTTCAAATTGTTCAAAACGGCACTCTTTTGCAACTATTTGGTGTGTTTAGCGACATAAAAAATTGCAAAAAAAACAGCTTTGACTGAGTTGGGTAATATCCATATGTTCCCTGTTATTGTAACATGTTGCCATGCTGATAGCAACATGTAAATTTTTACCTTCTCTGCAACTGGCCTTCACTGTCCTGTCCTAGGATCCACTGTTGGCATAGTTCCCTGAAGGTCATTGCACCATGCATGGCCTGCACATGTCTGTTACTGGCAGCTGCTACTCATTAGCGGGTGCGCCCTTCCTTCATTTGTCTATTATGACCTACATGCTGCTGTGTTACAGACAGGTCACTAGCCAATCTGAGTAATAGGCGAGGATCTGCTGGCAAGTTGCTGGTTAGCAGCCTCCTATTATAAGATTGACAACTCAGTAGATAGCTGCCAGTTATAGCATTATAGCACAGACCTCCTGAGTACACATATAGCAAACAGATAGGAACTCACCTACAAGAGGTGGGCAGGTGAGCGTAACCCAATTTAGCTATATTGCTAACTAAACCTCCTTTTTATGTATGTGCTGACACATAGTGTTATATAATGTTTGTATGGAGCACCGGACCTCTCTTTTGTTCATTGATTTTAGCATTAGTTGTTCTGTGCTTTAGTGCTCTGTCTGCCATTTGTGTTATTTACTACTGATTGCTGAGTGCTCCAGTTCCTTGTTCTCTCCTACCCAACTGCAGCCTCAGCCCTGAACTTTTCCCTGTCTACCCTTCTTACCTGCCTTTCTCCCTTATCTCCAATGTGATTGTTTTTTGCTGAGCCTGTGAGTGCTAGTCCCAGTCTCTGTTCTGTGTTTGTTAGTCATCTCTTTTTCATCCCGCCTATTTTCAGTGTGTTCATCCCCACTGTGGTCTTCTTTTTCTATGCCATCCCTATTTTCAGGGGTGGTGACTCTCACCGTTATACAATCTCTAGGTATTGGTGTTTAAGTGCTATGTGAAGGAAGTGCACAGGACCTGCTAGGCATCAGCAGCCCAGCCTTTCCCCGCAATCAGGGGCTCTAGTGAACACCAGGCTCCTAGTTAAGCTCTGCGCCTTGGTTCGCTGTGACTGTATGAATTATTGCATTGAAACTCAAACCAAGCCACTTGCAAACATCAACAAAACTTATGCAAATCTGAAAGACATATTTGAAATTTCCACTGATGATCTGTACCTTTAGGATCCAAGTAATATAGATTTAACTAAATCAAATCATGGTCAGATATAACTATTGCTTCACTGCCCAGATCTTTAATTTTAGGGAACACAAAAGCTAAAGCAAGTAGTAAGTCAATAAATGACAAAGAGTCTTGTAGTGGCCATAGTTTAGGGATGTTGTATACATCAAACAAGTGTGGTTTGCTGGTATGATGGCCTGTTTTTTGAAAGACCATTGTACAGCAGTTGATTGGTGACTACCGGCAATTGCTGGAAGTCTCTATTTGAAAAAGTGTTAATACTGTTACTCTTGCAGTTACAAAGAGTCATGCGCCAAAAGGTAAGAGATTTTACCTAACCTATTCCCTTAACACCTCCCTAACTCTCAATTTCCTGCAGCCTAACCTTAACCTTCCCCTACTTCAGCCCCAACCTTAACCCTTGATTTTCCACAGCCTAACCCTAACACTCACCACTGTAGTCATGGGGAACGAAGAAATAGGTTCCTGATCCCAATAATAATTTTCTATTCTCAGAGGTTTTACAACAATGGTATAAGCACCTGTATCATGTTCAAATTATGCCGGCTGGACCGGAAACTGCATCCCCTTCAAATATCAGAAAGTTAGGAGATATACAACTTTGGGATGGATCATGAAGTATTACAACGCTCAGCGCTGTTTAATAATTAAAAGCTACAGAATGTTAGCATCCAAGTAGAAGTTAAATTTGTTCACCAGGTATAAATGGTTTTTATTACACTTTTTGGGGTATTACAAACAATACATCAGGTTTGGCCTAGAGTAAGATTCCTATTGTGACTGAGTTAATTGTTTTGTAGAGAGATAGACTAGTATTAAAAGAAGTATGATTTTTATGTTCTAAAGAAGTGTACATAGCATCTACTCCAAAAGCAAATGCAGTACCTAAAGTGGCCACATGATGTCACCAGAAACAAACTATAAAGATGTACAAGCCATTAACAGTTTTTAATCTTTTAATGTAAAATTTGGACCAGATATAGACTCCTGGGGTGACCTGAATATAATCTCCTAAAACTCTACTGTAGAATTTAAGTTCCCTGTAATTCCCAAAAAATTTAATTCCACAATGTCATTTGTGGGCTACAGTAATTTTTCAAAAAAGGCAGAAACAGTATAGAAAGCCCCAGGTGCCAATTAGCTCAGCTGTGAGGAGGGGATTTTTCTGCAGTTTGCCCCTTAGAGAAGCCAAAAAAGAAAAAAGCACACAAAGGTGCAATCACAGCGAGAAGGAAGAAAATTTCAATATGATTAGTATATTAATTCACTAAATTCAAACTCAAGCGGCAACCAAGTGGAAATTTAGAAAAATACTTTAATATACTAAAAACACAAATCAACACATTTTAAAACCATAAAATATATAAACCTGGATACATGTGTATCAATTTGTAGAAAGCTGTGAGGCAACTTGAGTTTAGATTAGCGCTCTCCTTGATGTTGCAATATTTCACTGTGCACAGTAATTATATTAACCTCCTAAAAACAATAATGGTAACAATGAGCCTGATCCAGAGGTACGCCCGCCGTCGGTAGGACGGCGGGCGTAAGCGTAAGATTGGCTGAAAAGCTATGGCAACGCCCAATCAACGATCGGGCGTCCGTAGGAACAGCGTAGGGACGCTGGGGCGCGCCCCCCTAGCGTCCCTACGTCTGTCCCTCGATGCTGCAAAGGCATTCGACTCAGATGTTGCCCGGCATCGCTACTGCAACGCCCGATCGTGGATCGTGGACCAGCGTCCCTACGTTCAGGTTAGTGTAGGTTGGTGGAAGGAGCTAGTTTAATGAGGGTGGGAGGGCAGGCCAGGCGGCCATACGCTCCTGTGCGAGCGTTTGGCCCCTTCCTTACGCCGGCTGAAGTTAGGGTAGCCTTCAGCCAGCGTAAGGAAGGGGCCATACGCCCACACAGGGGGAGTGCCAAGGTAAGTGAACGCCGATACGCTGTGCTTTAGTAAGCACAGCGCATCGGCGTAACTCTGGATCAGGCCCAATGTCACAAGTTATAGAGTGAGATGGAGGGTTCCCACTCAATCACCAAGTGGATGTGTAGACTGATATCACAGAAGAATCTTTTCAACTCGGTGCAATGCCGTACGAAGAATCTTTTTAGTGCTTGTCCCTGCACTGGAAAGTTACTCCGTCTCCTCTGATCAGAATCAGTGTAAAATCCACTATGTAGTAGTTACCCTCTTCCGTTATTCTGGATCTGAGGGATTGCACTCCCGTAATCCTCCTGTTGTTAAACTCAGACCCCGCGAGAGGGGACCGGAAGAATAGGCAGATGGAAGTGGTAGGCAGCCTTCAATCGGCAGAGAGGCTCGTGCAGAGGGAGTCACCGTGTGATCACAAAGCCAGTGCCTCTATGTATGCGGAGTACATGCTCTGTACTCATCCCTAACTGCTACTGGGCAACCAGAAACCCCCCCTGGGTGTGCCACTGGCAACATCCCACTGATATGCTGTAGCAGGCAGCCATAGCAATGTAAATTTGTTGAGGTGGCTGTCAGTTGAAGGGGCTTATTCAGAGTTGCACTTATACCTTTTTTTAGGTGCAAGTGTAGACCTGAGCATTACCATGTTGAACTGCAAGGGCAGGCAAGTTTATATAGTGAAAGCAGAATTAGAATTAAGTGGTACAGTTTCTTAGCTGAACTTTACTTTTGCACATGGAACTCACATACTGCGTAGCGTTATGTTTAATCTATAAAATAATGTATTATCCCTGCATGCAAAAGAAATTAAATTAATTATTACTCCTTTATTTGCAACATGGTTTAGCTGAGCTGTACATCTTGCCCCGAAGTGCTTTTTTTTGTATATTGGTATTAGTTATAAATAATTAATTAACCTCAACAACTGATTTATTGTTTAATAAAACAATTCATCTGTGATCATGGGCGAAGCGGCGACTGACCTGTGCATGCACTGGATGAAGAAAGTAGGTGTCCCCGAGGAGGCTTTGCCCCAGGCCCCTCCACTGATGTTGAGTAATGTTTTATGTGTAAGGCTGAATTAATTAATACCTGTTTGCGGCTGGTCTGCCCTGCTGTCACCACTGCCTGATACCTGTCTTCCTTTTGCAGTCTGAGCCTGGTCCATGAGGTACACCTACAGTGGCATCTACACACAGTATACAGTATACACTCCATCACCATTTGAATTTACCTCCTCCATTGTGACCGTTATTCTTTTTGGATGCTACACTCATCCTAACATTACAGTTGACCATATTGCATTCCTCTCGTTATTTAGTTACATAGATTACGTAAAAAAGATACTACGCATGCGCAGTATCAAATATCGGGAAACACCGGATGTATATGCAATACGTCCGGTGTTGTGAATCCGGGCCTTAGTATTGACAGACCATGTTGCAGGGTTTTAAGTAACAAAACAAAGCATTTTACATATGCAAACATTTTTTTTGAACAATCCTTCCTTCCAGATCAGTCATTAATTTCTTTTCAGAACATACACAAACAAGAGCTATCGGAAAGGATCCTTTCCAATCCTTTATTGATGTCCACTTGGAGGGTGTGGCAAAGTGTTGGCCATAAGTGCAATCTTAATAGTAATCACTCGCTTTTCCTACCCCTATTGGCCAACCTGAAGTTCCAGCAGGGCCAGGCTCACCCCTTTAGGCACACCCCTTTAGATCCTGGCTCAATAAGGGTATTCATCATATCCGAACATTTGTCAGTGTACAAACTAAAAGGCCTCATACAATTGATTGGCTTATTGAAAAGTATAACTTCCCATTGAATCATCTGCTAGCTATACACCAGGCTCAACATTATGCTAGCTCATTGTTAAGATCCTTTCGTCCGGCTGACATTTCAAATCCACTGGATACATTGTTGTCTTAACCTCTAAAGGGCCAAAAGGCTATGGGGCTGATTCAGAGATGCGATTTCCACGGCACTTAGGTGCGTATATTTAAGATCCTAGAAAATTCGCAAAACTGCGCATGCGTAGTAATAGTGCAACGCCGTTAGCGTAGCGGTTAGGAGCGTAAGTTCGCTAAGATCGTAGGTCTGAATCGCACGCAAGCACTTAAGATCTTAAGTGCTGCGAATCTTTAAGATCTTAAGGATTTGCATGGAAAGGGGCGGGGGGAGGCAGGGAAATGAGGGAAAGTGGGCGCGGGCTGACACTTAGGATCTTAAATGAACGCTACCACGTCACTTAAGATCCCAACTGACAGCGTATAGTTAAGGCAATTCAATGGTGGTCTAAGTTTAAGATCCACCGCTGTTTGCAAGGGGAGTGTCTGTGCTGAAATCTAATATTCCCCAGGTAAACAATGCATTTGTCCATCTGTCTGTGTGTTCTGACACCTTTCCATCATAGCCAGCATTCATTTTTTCTTACTTAGCTACATTAGCTCTTCTCTGATATTGAACCACATGGGGTAGCCTTCATTCATCATGAACCTTCGCTTTGACCCAGTCATCTAGCCATCACAATTTAGCCCTTGTCATAGTTGCTTAGATTCCTTTACTTGCTCATTTTTCCTGCTTCTAACATATCAATTTCAAGAACTGATTGTTCACTTGCTACTAAAGACATTCCACCCCTTGTTAGTGGTGCTAGTGTAGCGAGGTAAAAAACATTGTTGGGGCTCTATTTACAAAAAAACGATTTTTGCAGGCGAGATGAAATCTTTTCATCTCGTCGCGATTTACCCGCGATTATTTGGTTTAAATCGCAATGTTCACAAAGATGCGATTTTACCGCGATTTAAATCAAATCACACGAGTTGCTGCAATTTTTAAAGGGCTAAGTCACGGTGGTTTTCAATAGAAAACCACCGAGATTAACCCTTTAAAAAATTGCAGCAACTCGCATGAGTTAAAAAAACAAAACTAAGTGCTGCATGGCTGAAAGCCTTAGCCATGCTGTGCTGATAGAACTACAAGGCTAAGCATTGCTTAGCCTTGTAGTTCTATCAGCGTCAGCATGGTAAGACTTCTAACCATGCTGCGCTGAGTGTGCTGTGTGTATAAAAAAATACAGTGTACAATAAACATACTGAAATACATTACAATGTGTCCCTGTAAAATAAAAATTTTCCCTGACTAATATTAACCCCTAATGTGTTCATTTAATAGTGTCATGTAGTGTGTGGTGTAATAAAAATAATACCCCTTCAGATTACCCCGGGCAAAGCCGGGGTTTTCATGAAATAGCTGGGTTTCATGAAAACCCTGGCTTTTTATGGCAATCTGAACGGAGAAAGGAGAAAGCCGAGTCCCACGACTCCACTGCACAGGGGTGACCAGGGAAATCCCGGGTCACCGCTGTCAGTGTGAACGGACAGCCCGGCGTGTCCCTGCAAATCCCCGGGGTTTGACGGGTCGTTGGACTCTTGCCCAAAATGTCAGATGTAAGAAGTCTCCTTCAGTCACTGTGTGTGGGCCTGCCCTTTCATTAAAAGTTTTTGCCGCCAGGTAGTACTATTTTCCCGGGAAAAATTGTTATTAAAGATCCCTTTGACAGCAGAATTGGCAGTTTTGGGGGTGACTCAGAAATGCCAAAGTATTACAAAGGGTCAAAAGAAATTAGGGTTAATAATCTCAGCAGCGGCTAGAAAATGTATCCTTCAGGTGTGGATTAAGTAGGTTCCACCAAATATGACTGTTTAATAATAAGCTGTTTTTTGCATTTAGGATGGACTGGGTGGAATCTTCTTTGAGTAAAAAAACACATACTGAGTCCTTTTTCGAGACTAGACAAGCCTTTATTAACACCCAACCACCCAGTATTAAGTCACAAATCTACACAGTAATTGGTACTAAACTAGAGTTTTTTTAAAATGATCCTCCCATTACATTTGAATCAGAGTGTCCTTATTAGAGGTTGGATATGTACCTGCGGTCGACTAACTGGGAGTATAGGCAGCTGCGCCTTAGCAGTTTAGGCTATCTCAATAGATTGAGTGGCCTATGTAACCTTGATACATTTTAGAAATCTTTATTTTCTCGACCTATCCCTGAGTGAAGGGAACTAAACAGCAATAATGGGCTTATATTATTACTTTGTATTTTGCATTTCTGGCCATTACTGATACTCATGTTAAAACTTATGTGATTTATTGATGTGTCTGTTTGTACAGCATAACGGGGAATTTCACATGCGTTTATCTGTATGACAATTTATTGCTCCAATAAAAAAGTTTTGGAAAAAAGAAAAGCATTTTACATACAGAGAGAGAAACACAGATATTTATACTTTTATACCTTTATTTTGAGATATACTTTTTAAAGACTGTGAAAACATATTTGGTTGGACACTTGTTCAGGATTGCGAATACAGTTGAATTGAAAAGGAGGATACACCTGAGTGAGAGAAAACCCCAGTGTGGACATGTATGCAGCATGGTCCCAGCTAACAGAAGTATATGGGATGGCCTTATACCTATGTAATAGGCCTTAGAAGACTTCAAGACAGACTAAAAGACTAATGGCCTAAGAAAGTCTTTAATACCTCTTTCACAACAAGCCGGGAATAACCCTGGTCAGGTGTCTGTGTGAATGGGTCAAACCCAGGTCTGTTGTACTGGGTTCGCGACCCTGGTCGATAACAGGGTTATTCCCAGGATGCACTAAGCTATGCTGCGGTGTGAAATGGGGAACCCAGGTTATTTAACCCGGGTTCTATTAAAAGTACCAAAATTGGGGGATGGGAATCATGGTCTGCCTCTGCAGACACAGGTACAGTGTAATAGCCTACAACCTGGGATCTACCGAAATAATGAACTGATGCAACACGGCTATAAGACGTGTTCATTATCCTGGGTGTTTCTGGGGTTTTTTGTGTGAAAGGGGTATAAGGTGGATTTGCTACTGCAATACTTGAGGAAGTATGTTCGCTGCGACTTTCAGAGTTCCAGTAGTTCAACTGCTGGCACTAAGGATTAACTTATCAGCTTTCTTTCAGAGGAGAGAGCATGAACAGAGCTTACGAAACAACACATGGCAGCAGAAGCTATGAAAGGATTTAGGGCCGTATGCAGAGCTCCGGTCGCATATGCAATGTGTTCTACTGCACATGCGCAGTAATTCTGCAATGTAGTTTACGTTACTTGTTGCAACGTAGATTGCGTATACGAAGTCTTAATCGGAAAACTCCGGCCGCATATGCAATGCGGCCAGAGCTCTGCATATGGCCCTTCATTTTTTGTTAAGTAATATTTTTTTTTTAAGATTTCAACTCATCAATGTCATATATTATTGTCCTAGCAAAGACCAGAACAGTTCAGTGCTGAAAGTCTTGCAAGTATAAATGGGTATGGCTTTGAGAGATAGGGGTATAGAGAATGTACTGTATGGTTCACTCTGTGTGTAAGATATTGGTTGAGAGAATGTATTATGGTAAGCCATAAATGAGACACTATGCATTGCTTGGGAAAGGAACCACACATCGTCCTGCCACGTAAACAGCCTTGATGTTCCTGTCATCACCTGCAATATAGAATGATGTGGATCATTTAAAATTAAAATATTAAAATACATGCAGTTTAACATGAAATTTATTAGTCACCCAACGAATAAAACAATGATGTGTCATTGTATACACTTGTAAAACAGGGAGCTCAGCAGACAAGTACCAACTGTGTTTGAAAAGATATAGATATGTGGATGTGTCTGAATGCAAATAATAGGGTACCTAATGAGGATCCAGATGTACAGGCTACTGCAGTTCTGGACCTCGAGGCAAACACAGTACAGCCAAGTTACAGTTTCCTTTTCCAAGCTGTCCAAACGCAAGTGCTGTGTAGTACACTCTTACGCATGGTCAAAATGGTAGTTATGCTTTGTGCAAGAGCTTTAGTAACAATGGAGCTGATCCAGAGCTATGCCCGCCGTAGTTAATATGGTGGGCGGAGGCGTAAGATCGGCTGAAAAGCCAATCTACGCATGCGCCAGGCAGATCTTGCCCGGCGTAACTACGGCAACGCCCGATCGTGGATCGGGCGTCCGTAGCACCAGCGTAGTAACGCTGGAGGGGCGTCCCCCAGCGTTACTATGCTGAGGTTAGTGCAGGGAGGCGGGGGGAGGGAGGGTAAGGAGGCTGAAGGCTACCCTAACTTCAGCCGGCGTAAGGGAGTGTAAATACGCTTACCAGCTTATCATTACTCAGACAGCAACTGAAGCCATCTCACGCAAGTATCTATACACTAGCTTGTCAAGTGTGCAGCAGATATTCCTGTGCTATAAAATTGCCTAAATTCATTCATAAGACGTCTTGGAGATTGAATTTATGAGACACAATAGTCTCTCTTCTGAATACTAATTACAGCTCTTTTGCTAAAACCTATTTATCGCTCCTTGGAAAGTTCCATTATTCACAACGAGTGTTTCAATGTGAGACTGCTCTGATGAGAAGATATTCTCTTTATATGTTCTATTGATTTTTACAAAGCCTAATATTGATGAACTACAAATTCTTTACAGAGCCTCCATTTACTGATTATTATAGTTGTGGTCATATCTTTGTTTTTATGTTGATACAGAATCTCTGTGTTTTTTAACTGTATTTTGTTACAAGTCAGCGTATTTGCACATACACGTGTGTATTTATATTTTTTATTGTGAATATTCGGTGTAATTCTAATCAATTTTCTGATATACTCCAAGCGCTGCCATTCCTTTTTGTTTATTTAACATAAATATACAGCCTGAATCCTCTGAAATATTCTCACTTGTTTATATATTCTGTTCCTGTAAGATGTAAGTTGTTTGGATGTAAATAATGATGGAACCCTTACCCTCACCCTACCTTAAACTCTTCATGTTATATTATACTCCCCCAAAATCCCTTTCTTTGTATCCCCATGTTAACTTTTAATAAAATATGAAACTTTACAAGTTTACGAGTTTATTATTCTTAAAGAGCCTGAATTGAGCCTGATATATGGATCTTCAAGTGCTGGTGAAATTTTATCTTTAACACACAGCTGCGAATCATAGTGAATGATAGGGCTGCTATCTTTAAATAATCGTACATATTTTCCTTCTTAAGAAGGAAAATATATACGGAAATCCCTTCCCCAAGCTCTCCCCAGCTCATTTAAATCTTACCCCCAACCACTCTTCTCAAATATAGACTGAGGCTGCCATGGCACGCCTCTTCTTACTTAAATAACTACGTAGGTCTTTAAAGTCCGCACATAGTCGATCTACGCACCTAAGTGGTACGTAGATTGCTTAATTAACCTACTACGCATGCATGGTAGGTTAATTATTAAATCTCCAAACCTAACAAGCCGGATCTTCTTTCCTGTGAATACAGTCCATTATCAGTATCTCGTAACTATTTGTTTACATTAACATTTTCTTAAATAAGTTTTTCCTATCAGTAGCTAATGGTTCTATAATGTATATTTGACCAGATTATTATGACCATAGATGCTTTTATATTTATTTTAATAAATTGATTAATTCACATTTCAAGAAGTTTCTGTTATATTTTTCTTTGCACTGTGTCCTCAAACAGATATTTTTCAGATTTGACTTTTCCTTTTATTATAGACACTAGATTATATATTTTTTTGTTTGTTTGGTGTTTCCCATTTCATTTGTATTGTGTATGGAAGGATAAATGCTAATGAAATGGTCCGATTTGTGCATTTTTATGATGTTCGTAAGCGTAAAAATGGCCATTTGTACTTACTGCGCAGGGCAGATGTTACGCAATGAAACTGAGCGTATAGGCCTTGAGCGCACCACCTTCATAACTATGGTCGAGGGGGTGTGCCTGCCATATGAATTCTGTAAATACGCACTGAGGGCGGGGTGAGGCATTTAAATCATACAGTATGGGCGTGCTAAGCATTGTAACCTAGCAAGGAGCTTACGGACGCCCACGGTTACGCTCAGAAAAGTTAGGGTAGGGTTTGCTGGGCGTAACACGGCAAAACTAAGTTCGAACAAGGGGAGTGCCTAGGGGAGTGCATCGTAGGCACACTGGCGTAAATACGCTACGCACATGAGCGTTTCATGGTCTGGATCAGGCCCGTCCGGTGGCTTGTAGAAATATTTTGCCATGAATGATGTGTACTTATGTCTGCGTGAGCATAACCTTACAGTACATTCAATACGTTTACCCACCTCCTCCTTCTGGGACTGGACCACCGTATATGCACATTTTTCTTGGCAGTACAAAAGAACACAGAGATATGCTACACTATTGGTTTTTGTTCAGGTCTAGATTAGACTCTAAGAGTCGTATAGACACAATTAAGGATGAATTATGTATGTTAGCCTTGATATTGGAGACTAACGTACAAAATTTGCGATCCTATATTTTGTAAGTGCAAGGGGAGTGTACACATCTTCTGCACTCCCCGTGTGTGTATAGCTCTTTCATATTCAGAAACCTAACTTAAGTGTCCGCACACAGAAGGGTCTCAAATGGAATGCAAGATCATACGTAAGGGCTTAGGTAAGGCTAAATGTATGATCTGCATGCGTTCCCCTGCACCACCATGTGTATGAGTTACTTGTCATGCCTTGCAGTCAGAGATCACCTTACACATTGAAATGCAACATTGACCTACTGCTTTCCGATCTGTCAATGTGTAGTTAGCAAAGGCTCAGTGAGATCTCACAGCTGACTTACACATGCAGAATGCCTAAGTCAGATGTCGGTATTATTTCTGGATCTGGACAATTGTTAACTTGGATACAGTGGTCTCCAATTTTATACATTGAGTAAATTTATAGCTGTCTTAGTGACAATGCAATTTGTACTATATGCATAGGGGGTTAATACAGTGGGGTTAATTCTTGAATACCCATGATTGTTATATTACCTATTTTATATTGATTTCAGAATCATTGCTGTTTTGCACATTGGTTTATGCGTATCACATTGCCACCTTGTGTCTGTATTTTATATGGTTTTATTTATTTATTTATTTATTGTAAGAATAAAAGGGAGGAAGAGTGACTTATGTGGATTGAGGCGGTATTTATGACGGAGAATATGCCATAGCCGCCTGGTGTTCCATAGTAAAGGGTTGGACTTGATATCATCCGCAATCTCGTGATCACGTTGATGGAGGAAACACTGAAGACTCATGGATGGTAAAAAACCACCCTCCACCGAGGTACAAGTATACGTTTCTGTGCCATGAAGCCAGTCGCGTATATATGGCAGATCATCTTAACAAGTATTTATGCTCAATATTCACAAAAGAAAGAGAGGGGAAGGAACCACTTTTAAATGGAAAGACTATTAATACAATTGGGGCAATTACTATTACTTTCACTGAGGAGCAGCTATTAAAAGAACTTTTAAAGCTGAAAGTGGACAAATCAATTGGACCAGATGGGATACATCCAAGGATATTGAAAAAGCTTAGATAGGTGCTGGGAAAACCATTAACTGAATTATTCAACCAGTCGCTAATCACTGGGGTGATTCCAGAGGACTGGAAAATAGCAAATGTCGTCCCTCTGCATAAAAGTGGAAGTATGGAAGAAGCGCCAAACTACTGACCAGTGAGTTTAACATCAGAAGTAGGGAAATTGATAAAAAAAACTGTTAAAGAAACAAATTGTACAGTATTTTAAATCCAGTAACTTACAGGATCCCAAGCAGCATGGATTCACTGGGAGAAGATCATGTCAAACTAATCGTATTGAATTTTTTGACTTGGTCTCTAAAGTATTAGATAAAGGGGGAGCTGTAGACATAGCTTATCTAAATTTTAGTAAGGCTTTGACACTGTGTCACATCGCAGACTGTTAAATAAGATGGAAACTTTGGGATTGGATTTAAAGATAGTTGCATGGATACGATATTAGTTACAGGATAGACAACAGAGGTTTGTAGTAAATGGAATCTCTTCTGGGGATGGTAAGGTGACCAGTGGAGTACCCTAGTGTTCTGTACTTGGACCAGTGCTATTTAATATCTCTATAGGTGATATTGCCTGTGGTATCAAGGGGAAAATATGGCTTTTTGCAGAAGACACAGGTAAGTAAATGATCTCTGCGGGGTTAGGGTTGGGGTTAGAGTTAGGGTCAGGCTGCAGGGGAGTGAGGGTTAGGTTCAGGCTGCAGTTGAGGGAGGTTTAGGGTAAGGCTGCAATTAAGGGAGGGTTAGGGTCAGGCTGCCAGGAAGGGAGGGTTAGGGTTAGAATTAGGGAAAGGAGTAGGGACTATTTTATGGTAGATTCATAGGAAATGAGTGGAAAAATGACTTCACTGAAAGGGTGATAGATAAGTGGAATAGCCTCCCATGTGAAGTGGTTGAAGCTAACACAGTAGAACAGTTTATACATGCATGGGATAAATATAAGGATATCCTAAATCTCTAAATAAATTAAGGGTAAATAGGGTCTAGGGTCAGTATAGTTTTAAATAAACAACTGGCCAGACTGGATGGGCTTATATCTGCCGTTACTTTCTATGTTTTTATGTATGGCATGTGGTTTAATTCAGGTCAGTGAGCTGAAGGATGGAGTCTGCGATAAAGGTTGTTGAGAAAAGTGTAAAGTACAAAAGGTTGACTGTTTCCAAGTGTATTATCTGTGTAATATTTAACTGTTCCTTCATTTATTTCGTATTTTAGAAAATTTGTTCAGATAGAATTTTTTTTTATTTTTTATATATTCTTTTGTTGTATTTTGTGTTTCAATAATAAATAAAATCCAAAAATTTTTGCATAACCTTTTAGGTATCTGTGAAATGTTAAATTATCATGTTACAAAGCATTTGTGTAATACATACCAAGATAGAGGAACCGCTGTATCATCTCCTGAACAAAAGAAAAAGAAAGAAATAATATATACATAAACCCAATACTATTAGAAGGAACACTTAAGTATGTTGTTCAGAACATTAAAAGGAGAAATTGTGCTTTAATTTGACTTATGAAATCATATCTAGAAAGATAAATTAGGTGACAAAATACATGCTGTTAAATATCAAATAGGGGTAGACATAACAAATCACAGATGTTCACCCTGTATATAATAAAATTATTTTGGTTGTTATGGATTAAGTAAACTCATCACACGAGTATTTGTATTCTCTTTCATTTTTAACATAATAAAAAAAAAACATTTAAATCAGCAACTTCACTAAAAGGGTGTAGCCAGCAGATTATACCAGGTAAGAGAGCATCAGAGAAAAAACACCTGATAGCACCAGCTACATTGTTCCTCTTTATGGCACGGTGTCATATTGCTTGACCTGCACATGATAATTTAAGCAGTGGTGAGTGACGAAAAGTTTCTCTACATCTTCTATTAGCATTCTTCAGCTACTGCTAGCAGCGCAATACTAATGTGTCACATCAGTATCGTGCTGCTCAGAGCAGCTGCAGAATGTAGAGAACAATTCCCAGCCATCATACTTAGCTCATGCGCATAATGGGCCTGATTCAGACCTACGCCGATGTGCTGTGCTTAGTAAAGCAAGAGTATCGACATGTACTTCCCCTGACACTCCTCCCTGTCCTAGCATATTTTCCCTCGCTTACATCGGCTGAAGGCTACCCTCCAATTATTTATAATAAAAAACTAACATTTTTATTTTAACCATGTGAAACTGTTCATTTTGTAATTTGAAGGTGTAACGTTCATTTTGCTAATTGTTCATGTCACTTTTGTCATTATATTACAAGTAACATTAGTGCAAAAAGAGATTCTGTATGGTCCAGTATAGGAGCAGGTCCATGGTATTGTGATACCAACACAAGTGATGCAAATCCAGTTAATGTACCAAAGAAAGAGTATGACAATCAAGCTAATATTTCAAGTTTACCTCTTTAGAGATATGGGCAAATACTTCAAAAGGACTATCTTTCACTTCAGGGCTGATTAGCAATGCATCAAATTCTTTGTTCACTTCAAAGTTTCCAGTTATGTGATCTATACTTAGAGCTGTTAATAAAATAAAACAATTAGTATATTATCTTTGTTATCTTTTCCATAAAAAAAAAAGAAATCAGTATAAGTATTTTGAACCATGTAGTTCAATTATTGAAACACATGGGTTTAACAGATATGCCTGCTAGCTACAATGCATTGCATTTGGTATACAAAACCATCCAAAGATTATTTGATCAAATTTTATATAACACTTCATTATTGGAGTCTATTATAAATATGTCAACAAAATTAGGGAATAACATGTTGATCACCCAATTAATATTAACTAATATTGATATCATGCTGAGGGTTTTATTGTGAACTTAAATTGGCCATGGAAAAAATTCAGGAAAAGGCTACATGGGTGGAATTATCTATAGGTCGGGGAAAGGTAATAAATGAAGTGTGAAAAGTAAGAAACTTTCTAATATCAGTGCAAATATATAATGTGGGAGTGGTTACAGAGAGCATCCTAGTGACCACGATCCAATAAAGAGAGCATCCTAGTAGCCTCCATTCTATACAGACATCATCCTAGTTTTCTTCAAACAAAAGAGGGACTGCTGGGTGGCCTTGAAAGATCACCGACCTACTGGAAAAATTCCCTAAAAATCCTATGGCTAATCTACCCGTAATCACACTACAATATTTTATGTGATATGCTTCTTCTGCACTGAAACATCTGTAGTATATAAGATGTCTTCTTGTACTGGTTCTAAACCAGAGCAGTCGAATTTCAGTACCCCATTATGCAGTTATAAGTGTATAGAAGGAAGGTCATTTCTCTAAGTCAAACCTTTAACAGCTGTTGAATGAGCGTTATATGACAATATAATATATATAATACATTTATAACAATTTTTAATTATGTTACATTAAGCCATGGCATGCCATCTTTGATCTGGTAAGTTGTACTGACCTTCACTTCCTCCAAGAGTTGCAAGTCGAAATGCCTGCTTATAGCTTAATACATCAAGTTCTGTTTCCACTGTACTGTTTTTAACATGATTGTGTCTTTCGTTTGGTGCAGTTTTGTCCTTCTGGTTGCTGTCTATTGTGTTGGCCTGCAGTTTTCTTTTTTCCATAAAAAGTATTTTTGAAGTTTCTATAGCTTTCCTGATAGCATCAAGTAAGGATACAGAATATCCGCCAGCAACATCTAGGGAATATACAAGACATTTTTCAAATCCAGTACTCAGTACAGACACTGAAAACTAATATAAACACAAATAATGTTAATATTTTTGTATAAATCCTGAAATAAAATTAGGAAATAAAAAAAGAGAAACCTATGTATTTAGTTTTAAAATGTCATCAAATATTCTTTTAATGTATCCAATTAAAACATATTTTCACACTGTGTGTTCCAATGCTTCCTAAAAATGTTAAAATTAATTTATGTAGTTGTTAATGACTTTTTCGTTTTTGTGACTGCCACCACCCCAAAACTTCATGTAACATAGAAACCTAGAATGTGACAGCAGATAAAGCCTTTGGCACATACAATCAGCCTAATTCTTTTTAAAACCATACTGATCCTAGTTTACCCTCTTTTTAGTTATGCCACCCTCCTGTACCTGGTTAAACCCCTTTATGTATTTATAATGTAATTTATAAATAACTTACCTGTCCCAAGTCCTATTTTAACTTTGTGCTTTAATACATTTTGGACATCAAGATGACCACTGCATAATCTAAAGTAAATAACATGTTGTATATAATATCATATTATATGGAAGTATTTGTACAAATTGTATTATTAAGTAATACTCATGTTTCAGTTAAAATTTGAATGGTCTGTGATGCACACTGTTACACTTACAGTAGGAATATATCTGCAAATGTCGGCATGGATCTTCAGTTGTAGTTTTACCTGCTTTGGTCAGAAAATTTACATCTGCCCAGGGCCTGGTGCACTACAAGAATGTTTAATGGATGCCATTAGTGGCTAGCTACCAAAGACATGTTACATTGATTTGTAGAACTGCAGACTTTCCCTTGACCCTGACCTGTGATGGCAGAAGATCAGATATTTGTCTTATTCAGCTTATTTGGCCAATTACGAAAATAGGCAGAAATGTAGTCATTTAATTGCACACTTGTAATTATGGGCCAGATTCAGAGCTCCGGCCGCAATGCAATTGAGGCCGGAGTTCTGCGAAAAGTGCTACTGTGCATGCGCAGTCATTTTGGAACGTAATCTACGTTACTTCTTGCAACGTAGATTGCGTACACGTGGTATTAAAGATTACGTTCCAAAATTACTGCACATGCGCAGTAACACTTTTCGCAGAACTCCGGCCTCAATTGCATTGCGGCCGGAATTCTGAATCCGGTCCTATGTGCTTATATTATGGTTCCATTAAATTATTAACTAGGAATTTAGTTTTGTGTTGCTAGTTATAGTGTGAAAATCACTATAAGAGTATTTTACATTGTGTTTGTGATTAATGCCGCATTAAAAACAATATATTCTCTAAACTCTGTGTTGGGTACTCTAATCTGTATAAGTACCTTTCTGTACTCAGAGCTGTCTGTTTGGACATTCACAAATGTTGAGAAAAAAGGAAAAATAAAATAAATAAAAATGATAGATTTACTTTAAATGCATTCCTGTGCACTTTAGTTATAACTTACGAAATGTTTGAGTTAGGACAATGGGATAATGCAGCTCCTTTTTCTCTAAACACAAGTAATTCTTCATCTGTGAGGTAGCAGCCATGAGCCATAACTGTCTAAAAAGCAAAATATAATCACAATTATTATTGTATATTATTTGTTTATTAGAAACCAGATTTATCCGACATGTACAAGAAATGAAAATGACAAGAATACGAATTTGTAGCAGCAACTTTACAGTAATAAAAACAATGTTCATCAACAGATTGTTTCCATTTTTTCGTTTATCTTATTGTCTTCCCTTCCCTCCAGAGGGGTGGGAGAGCAGTATGTAGCAAGGAGCCAAGTCATTGAGTGAAAATAGAAGACAAAGAGCAGAGAGAAAGGGGGAAGAGGAGGATGGAAAAAATAGAAGAGCGAGGAGGCAAAGAGAAAGATAATGAAAAAAAGGGTCAGGGGGGAGAGAGGGGATGCAACTAGAGGGGTTATATGTGGACCAAGTCAGCACAGCACTAAATGAAGAGTAAGCCATGGCTACTGTGGTGTAGCAGGAGTAGTGGAATGATAAAATTGCACTTAGAGCAAGAGAGAGCCTGTAGGATTAAAGGGAAAGGAGAGTATTTTAGGGATAACTGTTGCGTAGATGACCAAGGGCTATAGAAATCTTGGTAGCCCAGAACAACCTAGGTGTCAGGAATCCCTGTAAGTGAGCAAAAAGGCTGGGTTTCTTTAAATTGAAGCCAAGGAAACCAAGTTGCAGTAAATTTGGGAACACAGTCTAGCCTGGACATGGTTATATCGTCCATGTCCATGTAAAGATCGATTCTAGAGAACCACTCCTTCAGGGATGGGAGAGCCTCAGAACACCAATGTAATGGTGTTACAACTTTAGTTGTACTATTTAGATGTTCCAGTAGTGATCTTTCATACTGAGAACCAAGGATATGGGAGGCTAACACCTTAACTTTTGACCAAAAACGAATTAGTCTAGATTAATTCCACCAGATGTGAAGTAGGTTCCCACTACCCAAACCACACCTCTAGCATGTCTTCAAGACCCCCAGACACATCTGTGCTAATTGTTCTGGGCAGCGATACCATTGGAAAAGGACTTTATAATGGGTTTCCAGAAACCATAAACTGGTAGAGCTTACAGGCGTATATTGGTATGTTTTAGTCCAAAGATGGTCGTGTCTTGTCTAAGGTCTCAGTCCTAGAGTCTAGTGTAATTGGGTGGTGAGACGTAGAGTCCGTCTAGTAGAATCTGGTAGAGTCAACTTATGGTGTATCTGGGGTATCGGGGCATGAAGCAGAGGTCTTCAAAGGGTATAGTTTGTCTGCAGGTACTCCTAACATAGATCCAAAGATGAAGTCTCTCACCTGTAAACATAGCCAGAAATCTAAGGGAGGGAGCTCAAGACAGGTTTGCAGGGCACCGAATGGCATTACCTTACTATTTTTGAGCAGGTGTAGAGGTCTTACTACTTCACCTCCCTTCCAGACTGAAAATGGGGAAGAAGAGAGGCTAGGAGGGAAATCAGGGTTGTCAGTGAGTGGAGTGAGTGAGATATGAGTGGGTGTTGTTACAATTTTGGCCAGCAACAGAGTAGTGGACAAGTTAGGGGGTGTTAGGAGGAAGGAAGGCCAAGGGATTACACCCAGGAGGGCATTAAGAAAGGATGCTTTAATCTCTACCCACTGTTTACAACAGGAAGATCTAGTCCAATATAATATTATAGAGAGGGAGTTGGAGATCGCCCTGGGAGCATTTACGGTGGAGGATGTCTTTACTAAATCTCGATGGATTACCAGCCCATATAAATTCTCTGATCAGTGACTGTAAGGACTTGAAAAAGTGAGTGGCAATAGCAATCCAGAAGGGTTTGGAGGAGATGAAGAACATTAAGGAGAACAGTAATTTTTATATTTATTCTCCCAAGCCAGGAGAAGCCACCTTGCTTCCATTTTGGGAAATCGTTTTGAGACGTGTGAGAATTGGGGGAAAGTTAAGATGAAATAGGTTTGATAAATGGCTTGGAAGGAGAGTGCCTAAGTATTTGATATACGAGTTAGACCAGGCAAAGGGGAATTAAAATGTTTAATTATTTATGCTGTCAGAGGGAATTGAGAGGTTCAGGGTGAAAATTAGCAACACATATTAGCAACGCTGCTAAAACCCTAATTGCCAGAAAGTGGAAATCCTGCACAATCCCATCACAATCGTGCCTTATAAACAGAGTTAACTACATAGCCTAAATGGAATATATTATAAGTCTTCAAAATAACTCAATTGTCAATTTTAATTCTGTTTGGCCTCCTTGGTTCCTATGCTTTAACCTCTCTATGCCAGGACTTATATGAGACAGTAATACTGATGGTTCCCCCCCCCCTCCTTTTTTTCCTCCCTTCCCATCCCCCTGTTTTTTCCCCCTCTTCCCCTATAACATGATTATCTTGTAAAAATATTGTTGTTATATACACGTGCAAGTGGTGTTCTGAATCTGTCTTTATTACACATTTCAGTAGTATCTCAAAGTACATCAGTGAATTGTAATGTGTTGAATACCACAACTTGTAATGTTTATGTTTTGCTAAAGATGTGTCAAATTAAAGAAAATAAAAAGATTTAAAAAAAAATAAAAAATTTGTCAAACTTGACCATGAGGTTAGGGCGGGATACAACTGGGTGTGTCACAAAGCCTAGTAGATAATCATCAAATAAAGAAAGTTATATTCTAGTCGGCCTACTCTGATCCCTGAAATGTCTGAATTCATGTGGATAGTACGCGAACACCTCAATGCAGGGATCAAAGACCAGGGACGGGTACCGCTCCCTATTAGGAAGGGGCATGAAAAGATGCCATTCACCCTGATACAAGCTAAAGGAGAGTTATACAAGGCTAAAATCTGTTGTAGGCTAACTGAACACAGACCCATGCGCAGCAAGGCGCCTTAAGGTCCAGGCCAACCCGTCAATGCCTTCTCGGCATCTGTGGAGAGGAGCAGCCCAGGAGTAGAGAAGCCTTCTAGCTAGTACATGAGGTTGATAGCCTTGACCGATATTCTCTACCTGGAACAAAGCCAGCTTGGTCTTCTGTATATAATCAGCAGTAGGATTGGTTTGAGGTGATTAGCGATCATTTTGGTGAAGAGTTTAATATCAATGTTAAGCAAGGAGATTGAGCGACAGCTTGTGCAGAGTGCTGGATCCTTGCTTTCTTTAGGGATTATGGATATGTGGGCCTCTAAGGACTGGCTAGAGAATGGTGTAGAGTCTGAGAAAGAATTGATAGTGTTAAGAAAAAGGGGTATTAATGAATCGCTAAAGGCTTGTAATAGCTCAATGTGAATCCATCAGGACCAGTGCTTTTGCCTAGTGGGGTTGTTTTCACTGTATGTTTCTGTTCTTGAACTGTGAAGGGCATTTCCAAGGCTTCCCTATCATCAGGAATGAGCAGTCTATTTATTTGAAATGGAAGCAGGGGGATGGGAAGCCATGGAGATTATGAACGGAAATATAGTAGGAGTGGAAAATCTCAATTATGCTTGCGTCAATGTAGCACATCCCCTCACCCTGTATCACGGACTGATTTGTTAGGGTAGCTCTGGTTTCCCTGGGATGTGATAGTGACTCAGCAGTATAGCAGAAGCTGGAGAGCCTTATGTAGGATCTGCTCATGGGCTATGCAGAGTAGTTAATGGAAATATAGTACTAGAACACATTGGGCTTGAATTGGACTAGACCAGGCTGGATTAGGCTGGGACAGACAAGACCTGCACTGAACTGAACCAGACCTAGCTTGCCTGGTACAGACTTGACTTGACTAGATCTGGACTTGACAGATTTGACCTGGACCAAACTTGACCAGGACTGGATCTGGACTTGACCCTGGACTGGACGTGACCAGGACTGGATCTAGACTTGACAGACTTGACCTGGACTGGACTGGACCAGGACTGGATCTGGACATGACAGACTTGACCTGGACTGGACTTATCCTCAACTGGACTTGACCATGACTTGACAGACTTGACCAGGACTGGATCTGAACTTGACAGACTTGACGTGGACTGGTCCAGAACTGGATCTGGACTTGGCATACTTGACCTGGACTGGACTAGGACTGGATCTGTACTTGACAGACTTGACCTGGACAGAACTTGACCAGGACTGGTTCTGGACTGTCTAGACCTGACAGGCTTGACAGGCTTACTGAGGTTTGCAGCAACAAGCAGGCACCTTGAATAGACAAGTTGTTCTGGCACAGTTTACACTGTGCTGCTGATTTAAATAGGGTGCCTCATGCCAGGATTGGATAGCCTGGTCATGTAGTAAACAAAGCTTGGATCTGATTAGCTGGATGCATTAGGTGATCAAATCCAAGATGGCAGCGCCCATGCACCAGAGCTTGGCACTAAGACACCGCCAGAGCCCATGCAGCATGCTGAGCAGGAGGCCAAACAGGAGGCTAACACTATGGAGAGTAGCACCTCCTGGAAGAGACAGTGCAGACACAGCTAGAGAGTGCCGCCGACACGGTAAGTCCCGCATTTTATGACACCCTGGTCTTTAATTCCGCTAACAAAGGTGGTTGCACATTGTGCCATAAGTGACCTAGCCAGAAGCTTGCCTGGTTTGTTTCCACAGACAGTCTACATCGACAAAATGCATATTTTGTTTTAAAATTGAGGAGACTTTCAAGATCTTTTCTAGCTGCAGATAGTTGGATTAAGGTATCTGAAGCAAGAGAAGCCTTGTGGCAACTTTCCACCCTTTTTCTGATTTTGCTAAGGAACTTATTTCCAGCTCTAGGAATCACATGACCAGGAAATCCAATCCTGGTTATGGGCGTTTTATTTAAACCAAGAGCATTGTATCCACAGTGCCAGAACAACTTGGTCATTCAAGGTGCCTGGTTCCTGTTTACTCCTTCAGAGATCTCTGTCTGCAGTCTTCAGCTTGCAACTTTCAGCCTGCTACTTTGCTTGCAGTATCAGCCTGCAAAACCAGCCAGCAGTATTCAGCCTGATTATACCAGTTAGCAGTGAACAGTCTGTAGATTACTATTCCAGCTTCAGACCTCTGCTGTCTGCAGATTATTATTCCTGTTCCAGTTCATGGACCGGATTCACAGATGTGTGTAATAAGTACGCAAATATACGCACCTACGTCGCAAGGCAACACCCATGACACTCCCCTCACACGGACGGATTTTTTAGGGCAATCTTAACTCTCCGGGTGTATTTACGTGCCTAAGTTGCTTAGGTCCGTGCGTACATTACAAGACTACCACTCTACATTTTGAGCATTACTATACCCTCTTTAGGTTTTCGCCTTTAATTTTATACCTAAAAAAGCTTTCGTCCCCTTTTCATATCATGGGGGCCAGTTTTTCCTCAGTTTGTGCCTTTGCTGCCCTGATAACCTTTTTAGCCTCCTGCTTTGCAAAATACTCCTCCTTGTCATCATTATTTTAAGTTTGCTTATAATTCCGAAAGGCCATCTATTTTGCTTTTACTATAGTTGCTACTTTTTTTGTAAACCACATTGGCTTTCTTTTTCTGGGTTTTTTTCTAACCTTTCTTATACAAAGGTCAGGCTAGAAATTAAGATGACATTTTCACCTGTCCGTAGAGAATTGTCTTTTGGTGTGATCATGCCCAATTTGAAAAAAAAAAAATAGAAAAATTACAAAATTGGAATGGTGAAAGTGGAAAATGTCACTAATTGTGAATGCCCTGTCCCCTGTGATGTCACATAATTTATTCTCTGTACTGAACAGACCTGACAGGTTTATATGTATATATAATATA
>WWET01000224.1:737039-748107 GCA_011038615.1 Limnodynastes dumerilii
CAGTTATCTTAAAACCAACCAGGTCAACCTTCTTTGACCTTAGCACCCCCCCAAACCAGACTGGCCAGTGAGAACTTTTGACTATCATAACTGCTCACCCCAGCACCTGGAGGGTGGCATACCTAAGGACCCAACAGCTAGGGTATTGTGTCTGTGCATCCATCTTGGGTTGTGGTTCTGCCAGGCCAGTCCTCCTTTTTCCTAGTCCCCACCCCCACCCCCCCACACACACTGCTACCGCCCAACCATGCACCATGTGAAAGAAAGAAAACAGGTTAAATACAACTCTACATAAACTAAAGGGAGGGAGAAAGGGAAATTCTGCTAAATGTTAGCTGGCAGCAAATGCTAGATGTACTTGCTGCCAGATATCCCTTAAATAACCTAGCTAGCCCCTCTCTAACCCTTACCTAGCCCTCCCCCTAGCTATAAACAAATTCTCACAACAATACTAACATTAAGCCTGACCTTTTGGTAAGGAGTGAAACACCTGCCTGCTGTTTATGTCCCTGCAGCCCTTGGTTCTTTTACAGATACATTGACATTAACATTAAAATATACCAACACTCTAGAATGTTGATGCACAAGTAAATCCAGATAGAAGATGCACTCTGAAGGCTTATAAAGTGAGAGGCAAGCCTCACAGCAATTGAAAGGTCTGTTTACAATAAACCAGCCATAAATAGGCAAATTTTTTCGGTTTATACGTTTTACAAGAGTCTCTCTCTCTCTCTCTCTCTCACACACACACACACACACACTGTATATCTTATGCATGCAAAAAAGTTTAAAAAAAGAAAGAGAAAAATATGTGCAACCCCCTATGCTGATAAGAATTGTCTACTGGAGATGTCTCAATCTCTCACAAAAGGGTAATGGAGCAAATTTCTCAAAGCGCTGGGGTATCACGGTGGGAAGTGTCAGATTAAAACACTAAAATGGAAGAAACCATTAAATAAAATCCGGCTCTGGAGAAAACCATTACCCCTCACAGGGAAAGATGCAGGGGAATAAATAAGATGAAACAAAAATGTATTAATTACATCAAAAAATCCATAAAAGCCATAAAAAAGACAGTCAATAAAAATTGGAGCTAAAAATGTGCATACCAGGAAGATGGCACAGTTCAGACAGTTCATGTGAAGCCACAAATAAAACCGGGTGATGGCTGGATGTTAGACAAGTACTTCTGGTCCTGGTAGGAACGTTTCCAAACTCCTTCTGCCGCCAACTTACGCGTTTCAGGCTGTCTGAGCCTTTTCTCAAAGTCATATGTGGCATAGTGTTCTACTTCCGATTTTGTCTTGCGGTGTCCGTCTTGATTGGTTGAAAGATACATGTGACCGGCTCCTTTAGATCATAACTAGTGTAGCAAGGGTGCCCTCAATTATGCATCCTTTGCCAGGGCTTGTTATGGCCACAAGGAGAGAGACAAAACTCCACCCCCACAGTGCTCTGAAGCTGGGAGGAGTTCCCAGAGAGGAAGTGAGGGCTGCAGTGTCTGAGGCAAGGTCATGCAAGCAGAGCAGAGGAGAGCATGTAAGCAGAGGAGTTACTGAGGAGAAATCTGAGAGAGATCAGAAAGAGACTTGCCCAGCATCTACTGCTGGGTTTAGTCTAAGTGTTGCAGTACCTTGAAGAGATTTGAACTTGAGCCCACTTGCCTGAGGGAGATCTGCAAGTGAGATGAGAGAACTACAAGCAAGATCAGGCTAGTGAGGTACCTTGACTGACGCGCTGTGGAGCTGCAGTTAGAGACTGTCATCAATTCGGAGCTAAGTAATTGCATTCAATCACACTGATACATTGGTGCTGCACACTACATCTACAGTTCTGCATCACCATTACACTGCAGTGGGAGTCAAGTAAAGTGGACTTTGGGACTTACACACAGCCCACATGGGACTTTGGAACTTTCTAACACACGTACCACCGTTCTACAAGTGCACCAACGTTATTCATGTCAGTCTGAGTATTATAGTTAGACAGGAAAACTATAGAACTGTTTAGAGATTTACTGTTATCGTGTGATTGTGGTTGCAGCTGGCCTGTGTGTGTTGGCTGTAGGGACCATTTTGTAGGGACTGTTTGCACGTGTAGTCACCATTTTGAGAGGTTAAACTATAGTATTCTGTGTCCATTACTGTTTCTCATTGTTCCTAATTTACTGTCAACCCTTTTACTCCTGCCCAGTAAAACAGCCCTCTTTAATCCTTAATAAATACCATTTCCATTTCCCCTACTTTTGCTGTGGTCCCATTTATTCACTATTAGTGTGGTGGGGTACGAGGGGCTTCCCGAGTAAGCCCCGGTGGAAACAGCAAGTGTCTGCTTCCCATACACACCATCCAGAAGACTCAGGTGGAGGCTCTGCTAAGATCCAGAGTACTATACTCAGAAAAGCCACTTAGCGACAGCAGCCATGATGGGTGTCACAGGGATAAAAGTGTTCGCCTGGTGAGAGGCCCGAGAGACAGCGCCAGAGCATAGTCTGTACTTTCAAGGAGACTTTACTGATGTTCCGGATGATCACATTCTCAGTGCATTGCAGCAGGTGGCTGAAGTACAGGGGCCGAAGGTAGTCGATCTTTGGTAAGCTATGGGAGACAGAAAAGCTAGTGTTCTCATAGAAATGTACAACACAGTCGACAGAGAGTTCATCCCTGGGGTGATCAGAGCAAGTGAGGGTAGTGCAGCTAGATGGATCATCATTTGGCCACAGATACTGCCGTCCCCTCAAGAACATGAGCAGGGTAACAGACAGATGCTTGCCCCCCTCCCCACAGCCGGGGAGGGTGATGATGCAGTGTCAGTATCCAGCACCCTCACGGCCCAGCAAGGGGAAGTTTTAGCAACTTTTATAGGACAGCTAGCTGAACAAGTGAGCCGCATGCACCAGGTTACGGCCTTGCTCTGGGGTCAAACCAGTCCCAGCTTAAGAAGAAAGTTATGAGTCCTGGCGAGAGGCGGCCCTCCAATCTTTAGAGGACTGGGAATGAGCTGAATCTGTAAAGCGCAAGAGACTAATAGAGAGCCTGCAGGGACCTGCTGCAGAGGTGGTAAAATCTGTGAGAAAAAGTAATCCTCGTGCAACTGCGATGTAATTCATAGATGTGCAGGATGACATGTATGGAGAAACAGCTGAATAAGATGCAGATAATTTAAATTAAAGGCCACTAACTGGGGAAAAGCTGTCAGACTATATTCTGTGAATAGACCAGCTGATTCACAAAATTGTGTAGAAAAGAGGAATAGCCTTAGAAGATGTGAATTCCTCTAGAATGCAGCAGATGCTTAAAGGGGCCGCTACACAGGACCCGGTGGCTCAGAAGTTTAGATACACTGATGTAGGGAAGAGCCTCCTTTTATTTGGTGAGCTGTTGAAAGTGATCAGGAAAAAAGAGATCCTGGTAGCTAGCAGGGAGCAACCTACAAAGAAGACTGCAGTACTCTTGACCAAAGCTAAGGCTGAATTTTCCCAAAGTGAGTTAATGCAAATGTTACAGACACAGTGTGAACAGATTTCCAAACTACTAGACAGTCAGGCATCCCCACCCAAAAACTACTATTCAGAAGTACCCCAGGGGTGAAACCCCTGACAGGACAAAGATAGAAGGAGACTGTGGAGAGAGGTTTCCCCTGAAGGATGCTATGTGGAGGAGGTCCCCTACCCCAGCTTGGTGAAGTGATCAACCATCAGGAAACAGGAAGGGAGGACCAGCAAACCCCATTCTGGTCCTCTAAGGAAACCACCACTGAACCGAGAGGGGGAACAAAAACTGAAAAGCAGAAAGACTGTTCCTGAAGGCTTAATAAGACCTGCTCCAACCGTGTAAGTGTTCATAAACAGTCAGTCCTGTGCAGCCTTGCTAGATCAGTCTCAGGTGTCCATAATTTTTGAGGGGTGGTACCAGCGACACCTCTTAGAAGTTCCATTGAAGCCGCTGTCAGGATTAACCCTTTGGGGTCTCAGTGACCAGAATTACCCACACCTCGGCTATGTCACCGTGATGCTGAAGCTTCCTTGCAAAGTGGCAGTAGTAGATTGCAAGATATAAGTCTTAGCTCTAGTATGCCCAGATGTGAAAGGAGAAATCAGAGAGGTGCCCATCATAATCGGCACCAATGCGAATATCTTTCGCAGTCTGCCTCAATGGTGTCGAGAAGCTGGGGGAGAGGACTACCCCAGAGTGCTTAGAATACATCCCCTCTGCTTGGCAGCCTACCAACAGAGGATGGAGGATGGAGAAAGAGGCAAGTGAAATCAAGAGAGAGTTGACGTTTGACAGTTTTGAGCCTTGCTATGAGGGAAGTGATATTTCCTCATCTGACAAAGAAAATGTGGTCCAAAGGATGCTGAAGAGAGCCCTGGCGTTTTCTTTAGGAGATTGGGATCTGGGCTTAGCTCATGGAGTGGAGCATCGGATAAAGTTGAAGGATAGGAGACCTTTCAGAGAAAGATCCAGGAGACTGGCCCCAGCAGATTTAGAAGATGTTTGCAAGCATCTGAGGAAGCTCCTTGAAAGTGGTGTCATCTCCTATTGTGGTGGCAATAAAGAAGAATGGGGACATAAGAATGTGTGTTGACTACAGGATGTTGAATAAGAGAACAATTCCTGATCAATATACTGTGTCCCGAATCAATGAAGCATTGGACTACATGTCAGGAAGTAAATGGCTCTCTGTGCTGGATCTCCGGAGTGGGTATTACCAGATACCCATGCACCCTAAAGATGCTGAGAAGACAGCTTTCATTTGTCCACTGGGATTCTTCCAATTTGCCAGAATGCCCCAAGGAATTACAGGGGCCCCAGCTACCTTCCAGAGATGTATGGATCGAGTGGTAAGAGATATGAACTTAAGGGAGGTCATAGTCTACTTAGATGACTTGATAGTCTTTGGAAGGACTCTCAAAGAACACAATGAAAGGCTGTTCAAAGTCCTGGACCGGCTCCTGAAACATGGATTGAAGTTATCCATTGACAAGTGTCACCTCTGCCAGACATCTGTCCAGTATATTGGACATCTAGTCAGCAGAGAAGGAGTGTCTACTGATCCAGACAAGGTAGCTACAGTGTTGGAGTTGGCCCAGGAAGTTGAAAGAACTCAGGTCTTTCTTGGGTTTTTGTGGCTACCTACAGAAGTTTGTACCCGGCTATGCCAAGCTAACCAAGGGTTATCCACTGCCCAGAGGAGTGACTTCTTCTAAGATGAGAGAGGTACCTTACCACAAGGTGAATGTGGTGTTTGGAGGTAGATGGACAGAAGCCTGTGAAGGGTTGAAGAAATGCTTAACAGAAGCTCCTGTGCTGGTCCCACTCTGCCTTATGTACTCCATGTGGATGCTTCAATGGAGGGACTTGGGGTAGTGTTGTATCAGGAACAGGAAGGGAGATTACATCCAATTGCCTATGTAAGTCGAAGTATGTCTCCTGGCGTGAAGAACTATCCAGTCCAAAAGTTGGAGTTCTTGGCTCTCATATGGGCTGTATCACATATTGCGGCAGACGCCGCACTTACCCGCTCTGCAGTCCGGTGGTGGCTGTCTCCTCCCGGCGGTCCCGTGCATCTGAAGGCCAGAGACTGTCACCAGAGCAGTGACAGTCTCCATACTCACCAGCAGCAGTGTCAGTAGTGGCGTCCTCATGGAGTCCTGGTGCCATACCTTCGCAGTGCTCCGGTCCATGGGCGCCGCCATCTTGGATCCATCAGGTGATGCTGTTCCTCCAATGCTCTGTTTCCTCTCCAGTCCTCCAGCCTATCGGTGAGCAGCGCGCTCTATTTAAGCCCTGCAAACCCTTCACTCCTTACCAGAACAACTAGTCTTCCTAGGTGCCTGGTTCTGTTGCACCCAGCTTTCAGTCCTGCCTTGCCTAAGTCCTGATCCAGTCTTGACTTGCCTGAGTCCTGATCCAGTCCTGCCTTGCTTGAGTCCTGATCCAGTCCTGCCTTGCCTGAGTCCTGATCCAGTCTTGCCTTGCCTCAGTCCTGGTCCAGTCAATCCAGTCCTGGTCCAGTCAATCCAGTCCTGATCCAGTCTCCAGTCCTGCTTCATTCCAGCTATTCATCTCAAGCTCCAATTCTACAGCATCTACAACCTGGAATCATCTTGTTCATCTCAACCTCCAATTCTACAGCTTCTACAACCCGGATTCATCTTGTTCATCTCAACCTTCAACTCTACAGTCCTTGCAACCTGGTTCTACAACTACGTCTACCCAGCCGTAGCCATTTGTCTCAACCTACTCACGCCTGCCAGTGTGTACCCCTGTTCACGGACTTTAATCCTCACCATTGCGCTTCCATTTCCCTTTGGTTCCCCTGCATTCCCTGATTCAAAGACTGTTTGCCATTGTGTTTCTTTATTTTCTGTATGCACCCGTCCTTTATTAAACCTGCTCACTTTCAATTCCAACCATCTCAGTCGTCTCAATCCTTGATACCCGGAACAGATCCCAAACACGCCTTGAACGTGACAGGCTGTGGTGGATAAGCTGCATGATTATCTTTATGAGACCGGTTTCGAAGTGCAAACATATAACAACCCCCTGACATATGTACAGATGACTGCAAAACTTGATGCCACAGTTCACCAGTGGTTGCCAGCTCTAGCCATCTACAATTTCAGTCTGAAGTACTGTCCCGACAACACCAATGTGGTGGCTGATGCATTATCAAGATTGCATAGCTGGCCTTGTGATGGACAGGAGGAAGCTTGGATTGAAGTCCCCGCTCCAGAAGTGAGAGGAATGTGTCATGAGGGGAGAGTAATGATCCCACCGGCCATGGAAGGCCTAAGTTCATTGGAAGCGACAGACAAAGCCCTGGCACCAGCATACTGCTGGTTATCCTGACTGGAAATGGGAGACCTCCAGCAAATGACTGTGCAGCAACTGAAGGAGGAGCAGCAAAAGGATCCAGCCATTGGGACAGTGAGGTGGGCTGTGAAACATCAGCAGACATTGCAAACAGGTGGAACGAGAAGTGAAGAGCTTGCTTTACTACTTCGCCAGCAAGAGGTATTGACCTTGAGAAGAGGACTGCTCTAGCGTGAGGCCCAAGGGCCACTTGGAAGGCCAAGAATGCAGCTGGTGATGCCCCGAACCCAGAGACCTACAGTGTTGAAAACTCTACACAATGATCATGGGCATCTAGGAGTGGAGAAAACCAGATGGCTCATAATTGAGAGGTTTTATTGGCCCAAAATGGATGCAGACATTGAGAGCTATTGCAAGTCTTGTGGTACCTGTGTGCTGAGGAAGACATTGCCCTAGAGATCAGCTCCTCTTGTGAACAAATCAAGCAGTGGACCTCTAGGGGTATATTTACTATGGTCGATATTGCTAAAATCGACCAGCTGTTTGCCTTGTAAAACACAGGGGTCGCCGGATTCACTAAAGGCAATTTTTCCAAATCACCTTTAGTTTGCCCAGAAAGCAGCAAAAAAACAAAAAACAAAACACCTTCTGTGTGTGGCGCTTTCATTGAAAGTGACACACACTTCAGCTGAAAAACACGTCAATATAATCGACATGTGTTTTTCTCTGTAAAAATTACAAACGCATCATGCTTGTAACCCTTAGCATGCATGCACTGATAGAACTACAAGGCACAGCTTTGCTGTGCCTTGTAGTAATATCAGCGTCAGCATGTGAAGGGTTATAAGGATGCTGCGCTGTGCCCGCTGTTAAAAAAAAAAAAAACAGTCACAAATAAACACACAATATTTACAGTACAATACATTACTTAGTTAAAAAAACATTAACAGTACATTATGTATCCCCCTTAGATGTTATATCTAAACAGGTGGCCAAGCTGTTTAATAAAAACCTATGTGTTGTGTGTTCTGTGTGTGTAAAAAATAAAAAATAAAATAGTATTGACTCCCCGTTCAGCAGTCATCTATCTTGGGATGACTTGCGTGGAGGTCGTGAAGAGCTGCTTGTAGTCCTGGAATATTTAATTGGAGTACGGTCCAGTTGCTTGAAGAAGGCAGGATAGTTGCTTGTAGTTCCTCTGTCCGGTCTTCACCCTGTTGCCACGACGACATCCTCCTTCCAGTTCAGCTGCGCCGATGGTAATGAGCAATCGGGCACTAGAGTTCCCCATTAATACTGTTAATGACGTCAGGGGAACCTCTAGCATCTAAGACAAGTCAGCCCTGGTGGAAACAGAAAGTGTCCGCGTCCCATACTCACCGTCCAGAAGACTCGGGTGGGGGAACTGAAGCTACCAACTCACATATTACACCACCCCTTATACTATGCAGGGGAAAGGAGTGCTACACCTATACTTTGCAATAGTGCTTAAAAATAATCTGACACTTCCACAGAATTGTATTCATACACATAAAAGAAGATTCATATACATAAAAAAGGTTTATGATGTGTTTCTCTTATCGAGAAGTGAAGTGTGTACGGTTGCCATCGTGATAGAATATATACCGCGGTATCGTAGCAATAAAACATAATCTGAGTGAGTATAGAAGACCCAGAGGAGGTGTGTCGGTAAACACTGGAAACAGTGGGTAAATCACTAAGATCATAAGTGAGTAAATTTAGTGTGACTTCTATTAATATGAAAATACACTGTTGAGTTCTTTATTAAAGAGGACGGTTCAGCTGGTGCAATAATAAATGATGTAAATAGTATCTCCTGGCCAGAATAAACCAAAATAACAGTGGACCTCAGGGGAATGTGATCCTGTAAGGATAATACCTATTTCATGGCATCGGGGTAGATCCAGAACTACGTTTGCCGTACGTTTATTCGCAGAGTGTATTTTCGTGCGCGTAAATTCGTTACACTCCCCTCGGCACACCCCTTTGCACGGACGTATTTTGTCAAGATACGCTTTCCAAACCCTACCTTAACTTTTTCTAACGTAACCGCAGTCATACGCACACGTACATATGGGCTGAACGAATTTACGCAGCCAAGCACATCCATACTGTACATTTTAAATACAACCCCCCGCCTACTTCACGTAATTCACACGTAATTTGGAGTAACGTAAAATTGGCACACCCACACGTAAGTATTTACGTGGCCCATACGTTCACAATTACGCTACGTTAATGTGCGTATTTTCTATGGTGCGCATGCGCAGTGCGTACAAACCAGCGATTTTACGTCTCTGCCACGCGTAAATTCGCAATGAGGCGTTCTTCTGGATCAGGCCCATCATGACGATGACATAAAACAAAAAGTGTTACAATCTGTTTCCATTCATCTTAAAGTGCTGAAGTGCTGAATGCGATAATTATCCAAGGTATATCCAGACATAAACAATATTATAAAATGATACCATAAAATGATATACAATCATAGTAAAAAAAAAAGTAATATCTAAACATCAATTTAAAAATGTAACAAAATTGCCCATCCATGTTAATGTGCTAAAGTGCGGAATGTGACAATTACCCAAGGTGCATACAGGCATAAGCAATATGAAAAGATAGCATTAAATTATGGTAAACAGCATACAATCATATTGTAAAAAAACCTAAGGATAATAACTGAACATCAATAAAAAAGTGAAAAGTCTTCAACAGAGACCACATATGTAAGGGAGACAATGGAGGTTGGGGGGAGGGGGGCCACACCTCTACCTGACTGGCTTTTATGGATTTTTTTTATGTAATTAATATATTTTTGTTTAATCCTATTTATTCCCCTGCATCTTTCCCCGTGAGTTGTACAGGTTTTCTCCAGAGCCGGATTTTATTTGACAGTTTCATTCAATTTTAGTATCTTATGCATGCAGTAACAAAGTTTATTTATCTTTTCAGTCTATGTTAAGAGGGCATAAATGCCTACTGTATTAAAATATATACAGTATATAGTAGTGTTGGCTATAAATGTACATACTTGTGGGTATAAATATATCAAAAGGAGCGCTTGTAGGGTCCTAGTAAATATTTATTAATATGAACGTTTAAACAGTAAAAACATTGAAAACAATCAAATGCTACACCGTCAATTTCATATTACATAAGGTGCAACAATAGAACTCAGGATAGCAGATAAACTGCTATGGAAATCAGCAATAGATTAGATAAGCACGATTCAGACAAAAAGAAAAACTCTCTGTAATAAGATCATTTTCGGATTGTCACAAGACCCGTAAAATATTCCTTCCCATTAACAACATGCACTCCGATGTGCAAAAAATACTGTTATCGGTTGGGAGGGAAATCACTTATTAAATATATTGCTGGTAATTCGTTGATCAGAAACCAGCACTTTTTTTAGTAGTTGAAATAACTGTAAATCAACAGAGATCTATATCTGTAGTATATATCAGTCAGTCTCACCCGGATCGGTCACACTGCTGAAGTTTGATGGCCAGGCCAGGCTGGCCACAGGGGGAGTGTCGTGGGAGAGCATACCGATACATTGTGCGCTAGTACGCACAGCGCATCGGCGGAGGTCTGGATCAGGCCCTTAGACACTGCAGTTCATAAGATCCATAAAACAAGTTCCTATAGTAAAGTAAAATTATGCATTTCTCCATTAGCTGGATGGTTTCTTCAGAGAGAATATATAAATGATATATTTTTGACTCCCTTTCAAATCAACAAGATTTTGCCCAGGTGTAACTTTCCTTTCTTATTTTCAAACTCAGAATCAGGGCCATTAACTCTAGTGTACCTGAAGTGCATTTTTAGTTTCTACTGTCTACTCAGTAAACCATTTGATGGTTAAGTGCATTGTGTGTGGACTTACAACAATCACTAACACCTGCTGCTTCCACTACACTCTCCCAAGAGGGTTTGGACCCAGGCACGCTGTGTTGGAAAAGTGCACTAAAGCAGCACACAGAAATAAAATATGGATGATCTGTCAGAAAAAGTCCTTTTTACAACAGAACAAATGCTCAGTACAGGGAACAATATGAGCTTCACAAAAGTAAAAGGCTTAGTGAATTACCCAACATAGAAATTTGCAGCTGAAGTGGGAAAAGTTGTGGAAAGTCGGAATTGATCCAGGAACGAGGCCAAACACTGATAAAGTGGATAGAGCCATGGTGACCCTAGGCTAGGATGTAGAACAGCATGTGTATTCC
>WWET01000224.1:760696-771377 GCA_011038615.1 Limnodynastes dumerilii
TATATTATATATATTTCTGGCTCCTGGCAAAATGGAAATTGTAAAGGATATGCACACTGGCCGAGCTCCTGGCCACATTTTGCTATCCTCTAGGATTGGTGCATTGTTGATCAGATCACCTAAACATTCCAGATTATAAAATTATCTGGCGAGAGTATTTCTGCACCGTTTTATCAGTGTGCTGACAATCCACGCACATGGGGCCATATCCAGAGCTACGTCCACTAGTGTATTTACACTAGCCGTAGACAGAAAAACGCTATTTTGTATAAACTGCGCATGTGCGCAGTAGATGTTATGCCACATTACTCTGAATGTACGTACCAGCATCATATCAACAGTGTAACTACGAACGAAGGGGCGTGTCAGCCATACGACACCTGTAATTACAATTCGGAGTCGGGGTGAGGCATTTAAATCATACAAAAAGGGTTGTCAGGAAAACCTAATGGAGTCATTGAGTAATAAATGGAGAGGAGGATGGGTGTAATCAAAATAATTTATTAAAGGAATGGGGGTCGGGATATGGATAAAATAGAAAAAGAAAAATCTCAGGTATGAAAAGTTCATAAGTTCTTGTGGAGAAATTCAATGTGAGTCACACGGGATTTGTTCAAAGTAGAGTTCATAGTAGAGTTGGCACAATAATAGTTCAACTAGACACAATATTGCATACAATGTTGGTGCTTGTTTCCAGAATGGTACACTTAAAGTAGCGATATCCAGGGGAATGCACAGTATTGTAACTGTACGCTGGCTCTATTCTGCAGACGTTGATATCCAGGGGAATGCACAGTATTGTGACTGTATGCTGGCTCTATTCTGCAGACGTTGATATCCAGGGGAATGCACAGTATTGTAACTGTATGCTGGCTCTATTCTGCAGACGTTGATATCCGGGGGAATGCACAGTATTGTAACTGTATGCTATTGTGCCAACTCTACTATGAACTGTTCTTTGAACAAATCCCGAATGACTCACATTGAATTTCTCCACAAGAACTTATGAACTTTTCATACCTGAGATTTTTCTTTTTCTTTTTCTATTTTAATCATATCCTGACCCCCATTCCTTTAATAAATCATTTTTATTACACCCATCCTCCTCTCCATTTATTACTCAATTACTCCATTGGGTTTTTCTGGCGCACCGAGACAACCCTTTTTGAATCTCCAAAAGGGAAGAAAAACTCCTGGTAGTATAGGATTTCACCTATACCAGCCTCCCACCCATCTTGCCCGCATTCATATAATCAGCGCTAGATTATTTTCTCTTTCATTTAAATCACACAGTATGTGCAGCCATTACGGTCGACAGTAGTTACACTTTGAAAAGTTAAGGTAGGGTTTGGCAAGCGTAAAACAGCCAAAGTACATACGGCCGAGGGGAGTGCCTAGAGGAATGCATAGTAATTACGCTACCGTAAATACACTACACGTTAAAACGTAAAGGGAGCGTAGCTCTGGATCCGGCCCATGGTGCACACATAGGGCCTGATCCAGACCTACGCCGATGCGCTGTGCTTACTAAAGCACAGTGTATCGGCGTTCAATTTGACGGACACTCCCCCTGTGTGAGCGTATGGCTCCTTCCTTACACACAGGAGCGTATGGCCCCTACGCCCGCCCTCCCACCCTAATTTACCTAGCTCCCCCCGCCCACCTACACTAACCTGAACCCTACACTAACCTGAACGTAGGGACGCTGGGGGACATCCCCTCCAGTGTCCCTACGGCGCTGCTACAGACGCCCGATCCACGATCGGGCTTTGCCGTAGCGTTGTTGGGCAACATCTGCCCAGCGCATGCGCAGATCGGCTATTAAGCTGATCTTACGCTTACGCCCACCGTCCTAGCGACGGCGGGCGTAGGTCTGGATCGGGCCCATACTGTCTGGGCTAAGCGGCCATACGCTCCTGTGCGAGCGTATGGCCCCTTCCTTACGACGGCTGAAGTTAGCGACGTCGGGCAACATCTGCCCGGCGCATGCGCAGATCAGCTATTAAGGTCTGGATCGGGCCCTTACTGTCTGATTATTACATAGTATGTACCTGGCATTAGATCGTTTTTAGAAAACAAAACAAAAACTGTAATACATCTCCAAGCTTGGTCAGAGCAAATAGTCAGTTTATTCTGACATTATTGGATACAATGTCAATACTCAGGGCCGCCAAGAGGATTTCTGGGCCCCAGAACAGCAACACCCATACCGCATAGCTTATCACTACTGATACATTTGTAGCTGCAAGTATCGACATATATCTGCATATATATGTGTGTATATGTGTATATATGTGTATATGTGTGTGTATATGTGTATATGTGTATATCTGTGTGTGTTCACTTACCTCTTTTCTGCTTCTCATCTTTCCCATTTTTTCTATAGCCTTCTGTGGCCTCCTGTAATATGTAAGTATATATAGCCAACTGTACTGTATACTGTATATAGATTTATATACACATATAGTACAGTTGTCTATCAATACAAAGAGAGAACATTTTACCAATTGCTAAATAATAATAATAATAATAATAATAATAAAGCTTACCTCATGCTCTCCTGTGTCAGGTCCGGTCCATGCTGTGGGGTGGTGATGCCTGTAATACTGTGCGACAGGCTACCGGCATAACAGCATCTAGAAAGGCTGTATAGCCCACGCTGAATAACAGTACTAGCCATTTTGGTAACATAGGCAAGGGTTTAGATTTGTTTCTCCTTTAGGCAGTTCGTTAGCCTATTTAGCCTATGCCCAAATTTGGCTTTATATATAAACAATATACATTTTTCATATTGTATTGATGCCTCAAGAAACTTCATCCAGAATATTTGTTGAAGCTTATTGAACTTCTTATATTAAAATCAGAAGTACACATTTAGATTAAATGAGCATGGGCAACTTGATCTGACCTGCTGAAAAAGTGGCATGTTATGACTTACCTCATTAAAAGTGTGCTGCCTAATACATCCTGTTCTGAAGTTAATTTGACTATGGAGAATGTGTGGTTGTATGTTTATTCTTTTTATGTGGCTTTTAGCAACAAATGTAACTGGAATTGCCAAACACTGATTAGAAGGGGAGTCCACATACTTTTGGCTATGTTGTGTAATGTACCTGTTGGAATGTTGATTGGTATATGAAGTGCCACTAGGTGGTAAATTACATACTGGGGAACGTACAAAAATGAAAAAGAAAAAAATAAAAATAAAGGAAAACACGTAGAAAATATGATATGTATATTCATTCACCCCAGCTTTTTAATACTTTTAAAGCAGCATGTTATTTAATATATTGCTGACACCTTGTGTTCAATATGCAAAATAGCAGATTGCAACTTTAAGTAAGAGGTAACTACTACAGTGACGTTAGGCCTCTAATATGACCTTGACACCAAAAAAATCCAATGCAAAACCAATATCTTACCTTTTATGTTTTGCATTTTATTTATTTTTTTTAAATGGAAATAAGTGGTTTGGATTGTGGTAAATACGACAGATCTAAATTTGGCCAACAATTCCAAATTGCGGAAAAACACCATTTTCCTGGAAATGCCGGATCTCTGGATACCGTAGACGCTCCTTCCTGGTTTGGCAGCCATTTCAATTTGGAGGATCATTTTTTCACTAGATGTAAAACTAAAATCATAAAATAGCAACATAGTAACTGCACACTGCAGATGTACTACTGTAGGTGCTACTGTACAGTCAGTATACAACAGATTATACAAGACATAGCACCATTATATTTTGTATTTGTGCCTTGTAACCAGTGCTTTATTTATCATAGAACGCACTGGAACGGAGTTCCGGCACCTTTTCTCAATGGATTTTTAAATTTGTAAAAGTTTTAAAAGTTTATGGGGCCAAATCATTAAAAAGATGCATGCGGGCTGCTTGTGTGTAGAGTCCGATGCATGCGTACCTTATTCACGCTGGTTGTGATGGCACTGCTCGTGTGGCACTGCTTGGCTTGTGATTGGTCATGTGGTGGCGCATGAGTTGATGTGAGTTTCAACACCTTTTTCTTACAAAAAAAAGCACTGCTTGTAACGTACAGAAGGCTGTCACGCCCTGACACACGGAACTCTAAATGTACAAAAACCAATCCCGCACATTTATGGTTCCATTGCGTTACATCTGCCACATGCACAGGCTGACTTCTGCATGCAGCTTGCATAAGTCGTCTGTTATTATTAAGGATCTGGCCCTATTACAATGTGATGATGATGATGATGGTGTTGTACAAGATGATAAAGTTGTGGAGGATGATGTGGTTTTTGTTGAAGATAGTCATGCACCAGTGCAACAATTTGTGTCAGGGGTAAGTACATTGGGCCTGATTTACAAATAGGTATGTAAGGGAACTTATGCTAGTCATTTGCACAAGTCCCCTCTACAGGTAGCATTGGTGCATGTATACGCCAAATGTTATTATTCCCTTACTGAAGCAATTACGCAGAAGGAGCTAGCATTTATTACTCGCATGCTTTAAGCATGCTAATGAAGTGCCGTGGGGAGAGGCCGTTCCATTGCATGCATATAATTTAAGGTACGGTTCTGGACACTTAAATTTCCAGAACTCTGTTAGAAGGAGGGAGTGACAGGGCCTGCACTCCCCTCCTCCATGCTTACTTTCAGATTTGCGCGCATACATTAGTCGCACACAAATCTGAATCAGGCCCATTGTCTTGCCTGAAGCAAGAAGCAAGAAATCCACATCCTCTATGTGGAAATATTTTACTCAAATCCTGCCAACGATTATTATTATTATTATTATTATTAATATTTATTAATAGGGTGCCACATGATATCTACAGCACTATACAAAAACAATAGTTACATATACATTGTAAAGGCATCCAAGCCATGTGTGGCACCAATGTAAGTAGAGGCAAGGACAGTAAACATCTAAGCACCTCCTCCCTGTTACGCCATTTTCAGCGAATGTATGCATTCTTTATCCAAATCTGTAAAATCGTATGTCAGATCAGTCTAGCATCAGCTTCCAGCACCATGGAGAGAACACAGCACAAGCAATCTCCTCCTTATCGTCATCATCATCATTCCATTAGCGATATGAGCTAGTCCTGCATTTATTTTTCTAAGATGCCCTTAAGGAATCCATTAACAAAAGGGCTGCTGCTGCTGCTGGGGGTATTCTTACTTTGGGGCCCGAACAAACCAAGCACTTCAGTTACAGAACTATCCCTGTCACTGAAGTGCTTGGTTAAACAGTGAATTTTCAATGTGGTGGGTGTTCCCAAGGACAATTCCATCTTGCACAACTTTTCATTATGGGAACATGAAGAGTAACAGTATGAACATGAATAATATGTTAAGAAGAGGTAGGGATGCCCCATTCCACTGACCAAAACAAAACAAATACCCTTCAAACAGGGAGTGTAGTCACGCACTTCCTTCCAGAGAGGAGCTCAGATATCCCCTTCCTTGTCTCACTTTTGTATTTCCAACATTCATTCATTTCTCTTAGCATGTCAGCAGGTCGCCGATAATCTTTCTAGATCGGAATCTTTCGGTGTCTGAAGGCAGTAAGATGGACAGCAGCCCAGATGGGGTGAGTGGACTGTAAGTTACTTCTCTTTGCGTCCACATTTACAGAATTGCTTCTAAGATAAAATCTTCAGTCCTCAACTTCCTTTTCATTCCAGATCTCTTCCCCATAATCATCAAAATCTTCATCATCCGAATCATAGTCTACACGCCAAGGACTACTAGCAAGTCATCCCAAGACAGATGACTGCAAAATGGTGAGTCGATACTTCACTATATCTTTTTGCGGGTATCAATAATTGGTAATCCCGCCCACTTTGTGTTGGCCCTGCCTGCAGTTGATTTGGTCCCGCCCCCGAGGCCACTTTAAGATTTTTTTTCCAGGGCCACTTTCATTTCCCAATCCGCCCCTGGTAAGAGGTAACTACTACAGTGACGTTAGGCCTCTAATGACCCTTGGGCCTGATCCAGACATACGAAATCGCTCATACGCATTTGCGTATGATCGCTTCAGCGTAAACAGGGAAAATTACGGCCGCACGCATGGTCATCCATAGTGAAACACACCCACATTTTGGTAGTAGTGTAGCGATCATAAGCTTTGTCTTACTAACATCGTACTAAGGAACTCATACCAATCCTTCATACGGACAATCCTTCATACAGACAATCCTTCATATGGTGATTTTGGACTCCTGCGTACGTTCTAACGTATGACCTATTGTTTGCCTATGTATATTTATATGATGTGTCAAACCTTTAAATCCTGCAATTACTATATTTGATTTATTTCATGTTTTTACACTCGTTTTTGTAATTTCAATATGTTAATAATGTGATATAATAAATATAAGAAACAGAAATGCAAATAATAAAAAGAAATTTTTATTTCCAATAACATTTTTTTTTTACTTTTTGTATAACAAAAAACCATTAAAACTAATAATTATTGATAAAAATGTTATCTAGTTAACTCAAATAAATGTATTAAAATTTGGGCTGTTTGGCCCATCTGCACCAGCATGTGCAGCAAGTTAATAACTTCCTCTGTGATGGGGTCCATTTATTGTTCAGGAACAACTGGAACATCTGTTTGATAATAGAGAATAAATAGTAAATTAATAACTAATTTTAATACAATATATTATTTTTTCACAATTTTAAAGAACATAATTATAGCAAAGGATATATATAGCAGTCGTGTTGCATCTCCTTTTTGGAACTGGTTATATTCTAACATTTTATGTTTAACTTTTCGGTATAAGTTAATTATTTAGCTTTTAAATGTTTTTTTTTCCTATCTTTCTAAGTAACTGTCATAAATTTGTTTATAAATAAAAAAAAAATTGCATTATATCATTGTTACCAAAATATGTTAAAATTTACACGAAGCCTGTGAAAATGTTAAAGCTTCTTTAATTATGGCTAATGTGTTCTTTAAAATATTTATATGTAAAGAACACAAATACTCATCTATCATATGTAGATGACCAAAACTTTAGACAAGTACAAGATGAACAAAATACAGTTAAACATTAACTAACAAATTGTTAAATAAAATTTTACCATGAACCCCTTCATCAGCATCATGATGCACATGCTGCTCATCCTCCTCCTCAATGGAAACATGGGTTGGTGAGGGCTGTTCATCATCCTCAAGGCCAATTTGGGGTGGTGAGGTATCCTAGTGCTCCTCCAGGGCAGCATGGAGGAGTGAGGGCTCCTCTATAACCAATTGCGGGGTTAACACCTCCTCCTCCACCAGCTGCCGTCTAGAAAACTCTGCTAGTCTGTGTCTGTCCCGTCCTAACAATAGAAGCAAATATATTTGGAATTTGTTTGTAAATTCAAAATAAATATTTACATACTTTAATTGTACATTTATTACAGATTTTTGGTTTATACCACAAAATATTGTGTCATTTTTTTTATTTATTTAAGGCTATTTAAAATTTCAACATTTCTACAAAGATGAGGGTTTGGACCAAGTGGAGATGTTGCCTCTGACAATCAATCAGATTATAGCTCTCACATCCATATAACATCAGATTGACTGCTAAGGGCAACATCTGCACTAATTACAGGCCCCATTTGTTGAAACACTACAAAGTTAAAACATTCTTACAGAAAATACTTATGCCGTCTATGACGCTCTATTTGTTGTCTGACCTCCGCCAGCAGATCAGGCTGCTGCCGTCTGAGGTCAGACCACCAGCGCATTAACTGGTCAATGTGCCGGCGAACTCTCAGACGGTGTCTTATCTTTCGCTGCACGCGGACATATGCAGCCTGCACAGCGGCATTGCAGCGTGGCTGGCGGAGGTCAAACCGATCCATTTCATCCACCAGGATCCTTAGTTCCCTCCTTGAAAAAGGTTCCGCTCTTGCGGCTGCCATTGCATCCATAAAATGTCAAATCAAAATGGCGGACGCACGCATAAAAGAAAGTAACGACGCCATTGGCTAAATTTGTTACCGCCTTCAAGGAGCTACAAATCAATAATCTCTGCTATATGGCACAAACAGGCCACTATGATAGGTTACTCGCCACATCCATCTCTTACTTACTATTTAAACCACATGATTATTACACTTATTCATATAAATTTCAATATTAAATAGACGTTTTACTTACAGTTCTGTATGTCCAATCCTTCATACACGCTTCTGTTCGACTTTACACAATGGAGTGTTGTAAATGCATAAAGGAATCACATCCAGATAACCTGTGTATAAATACACAGCGTATGTTAATTTGTTAATTAGTACGTACGCAAATTAGATTAAACGCACGCTCATACAAAAGTATTTAACACGACCATTGCTCTGCAAACTTCCTTAGCTACACTGATATCTCAGAAGTCATGGGTCCAAAAGGCAAAGCGCATAATCCCAATTTTACACCACAAGAAGTCATCCATCTTGTAAATAGTATATTGAACAAATTATACAATGATGATGAGGAAATAGCAGGTCATTTAAGAGGACCAGCGTGGAATGACATATATGAGGATTTTGTTGCCTCCTCCAAATCTCAAAACCCTAACTGCCAAACAAGGACAATGAAAAATGTTAAAAAAAAAGGTAAGTGTTTGCATTGAGTAAATGTTTGAACATCATATACCATGTGCAATGTTGAACATTAAATCAAAAATGTGAAAACTATTACATCTCATACAGCTAATGGAAAGAAACAATATATATGTTAAAGTCTCTAATTTATCAATTATTTTATATGCTATTGGCCTTAATACTTAACAATGATATAAAACAAAACTGTAAATCTTTATGTTCAAAATTATTACATATTATTGAACCATTATTAACGACTTTTCAAACAATTATTTTTAACATATTTCAAACAGATGGTCAGATCTAAAATAAACCATAAAGAAAAAGCTAGCTGATAAAAAAAAACCACGATCAAACAACAGGGGCAGGCCCCTTGCCAGAATCTTTGAAACTGACAAGTGTTGAACAATTGGCCTTGAGGGTTGTAAAACAAGCAGAGGTAGAAGGAGTTGGGGAAATGGATACGAGTGCTGGACCACCAGCAAGATTATTAACACCTGTGGTGGAAGAGGAGCATTCAGACTCAGCTGGTATGAAATACATTGTTGGCAAATATCTTGAAATGTAACTATGTAATTATTAATTATTGCTACAAATTAAAACATATCTTGTTGGTAACCAAAGTCATTTATTTCTTAAAACAACATTTTAATTTCTTATCTCTCAGATCCACTGGAAATGGATCCAGATATACCACAAAGCTCATTCATATTAGATGTTGATCCAGAGGAGGTTGCAAACAGAACAGCTGAATCACAAGCTGTGAACGAAGAAACAACAAATGTGTCTGTTACCACTCCTACAGCTAGAGAACAACACTGCTACTATGCAATCCATTAAGGAAAAATTAGACCGAAATTATAACAAACATACAACAAGAACGCAATGAAGAACTGAAAATATTTTTCAACAAAATAATAGAACATAATAAAAGAATGGAACTAAAATTTGACACATTCATGAATCATCCTATCAAGTTTATGAATTGGGCTATGAATCAAAAGGTTTCTACTATGGATGAAGTACCATCAACTTCTGGTACACAAATTATGAAAGTGCAAGCAACTTCTATACAAGAATCAGAACCTAAATTTCTATTCCACTTACGTCAACAACAAAAAGGGTATCAACTCGTTCAGGCACAGCATCCAGACCAACGGGTGAAAAAACCAACCCACCACCTAAAAAACTGAAAGAACAGAGTGTGGCCAGTAAAAATAGCACAGGTGGGAAAAAAGCTTACAAAAAAAGATAAATTCTGTGTTTTTTCCAAATTTATTAACCTATTACTTTAACATCCCTTATAATGAACATGCACGATTGTTTTTTTGTTAGACAACAAATTTGTTGTCATGAAATAGTGTATCCAAAATAAAATGTCTATTTCAAACACAATTTGTTAGTTTGCCATCTTATTTATGAAATAAGAAAGATGTTAAGGAACTTAAGAACTTAGAATAAATTGCAATTTAAGGAAAATACTATTCATTCAATTATGTTTCACATAACATAAAAAGATACAAATTAAACATTTTATTATATGTTGACAAATATGTTACTCACCTCAAAAATATGTCTGAATTACATTGTGCCTGAACTGTGAGCCAGACTGAAGAGGCGATGTTACGCAGCTGATGTTCATCAAGAGGAGGGTCCACATCTGCATCAGCCACAATCTCAAAAGGTATCCCATTTCTCACCGCGATGTTATGAAAAATACAACACAGAACAATGAGCTCACATACCTTGTCAGGCGCATACATAAGGGCTCCCCCAGACCGGTCCAGACAGCGGAACCTAGATTTTAAAAGGCCAAATATCCGTTCAATGACCTGCCTGATGGCCGTATGGCTGGCGTTGTACGCTTGCTCCTGCTCTGTGCTTGGGTTCAACATGGGCGTCAGGAGAAAGGGCCTCTAAGAGCCACACATCACTACCACCGTTGGCATGCCTCTCCTCTAATCTACGCCATATAGTGGATTGCCGCATCACAAAGGCATCATGTCTGCTACCTGGGAATTTGGCAACCACAACTCGAATGAGAAGGGATGAGTCACAAATCAACATTAATGCAATGGAATGGATTTCTATTTAATTTAA
>WWET01000224.1:784517-802405 GCA_011038615.1 Limnodynastes dumerilii
CCTCTCATTAAACATTTCTGGAAACAAATACAACTTTACACGTCTAATCATTTATTAGAATATGCCCCATTAACTGCACTATGGGCAATACTAGGAATTCATGATTCATCCCTTAAATTTACTAGAGGAGGGAAAAGATTACTGCTTATAGTGTCCGCAGTGGCAAAAAAATGTATTTTACAACAATGGATCCATAAAACACCCCCGTCACTGCTAATGTTCCATCAAAAACTTTTTCAGGTCTTTCGCATGGACTGGCTGGAGGCCTCATTACATGCAAAGAGAGACTCGGAGAAGTTATTTAAAACATGGGAAAGCTTTATCGAAATTCTACCAGACATGACAAAAAAAAGTATATATAAGTGCTTTCATGATGCGTATTGGTACGAGCTGAGGGTTCATGATAGAGACCCACCCATTATCTTAAGGGATGGCTCCCTACCATGTCCGCCGTAACATAACCTCATCTGACATCCGGGAACTATTCAGCGTACCGGGGAGGGTCTTTTGGTCTCCTAGAGATCTGGTTTGTAACATTACACCCTGGGGATGATGACAAAATCTTGGCATTATTTTCCGCACTATATGTTACCTGAATGTTATGACTATATCAACATTATCTTACGGTGTTATGTTATGTCTGTTTTGTCTTGACAACTGTGTTATTCTCTGTAACTCTCCGTTATAACTGTTATACTCCAATAAAAAAAGGTTATTTAAACATAAATAAATACATGTAAATGTAAAAAATACAATAACTGCAAAAAAATTAATAAATAAAAAGCAAAACTTTCCTCTCCGGGAGACACGTCCGACTATGAAGATTTCAGAGTCCCGATAAGAAGATAAGAAGACTCTGCGCATTGTGTCCTGCAATGGAATTCCTGCACATGTGCAGAACTTCATTCATACTAAGTATGAATGAAATGTCCTGTGATGAGCACAGAGATCATTGCGGGACCTCGCAGGGCATGTAGGTTTTAGTAAATGAAATGCCAGGCTCGCTGCAAGGAGACATCAGCTTGGATTAGATTTATTCATTTAAAAATGAAGTCCTATATAAATAGAGTCCATTATACTGTGAACCAGGCATTATGGTTCAATGACATTGTTTAATGCAAATTATGGCATTGTTTTTCCGCCCATACTGTGATGTACTTTATCAAGCCTGTAGAGACTTCAAAAAAGATGGCAAGTAACCTTCTAGTCCACGGGGTCTCAAGCAGTATTTGAATCACTGTTTAGTGGTACTTGAGGTGACTGAATAAGGAGATTGCAGCTGTATTTGTATTTTAACAAGATGGCAGAGGGCATATTTATTAAAACATCATGGGGGCTGAACATATGTACCTCAAAATGATTGCATAAATACATTAAAAACAAACTCACAATATATTGTATATATATGTATTTTTGTATTTATGTGTGTAGGTAGTGGGTATGTATCTGCATAATAGTTGTACTTGATTTCATAGAGGATAACTGGTACTCTCCAAAATAAGGTTGAGAACCACCGTTCTAGACTATCATTTAGAGAGTATTCCTTTCTGTTTTTCTGTAATGCTGAAGTACAGTACAAGTATCAACATAGTACAGTATTTATATTGTATGGAAATCTTTATATACCAATAAATGGCAGGAAAAAAAGCCTGCTTTTTTTAGAGTATGACAACAGTGATTTCCAACAGACTTAATCTCACACAGTCCTAAAACTCATGATAGAGAAAAAGCAATCTACTAGAAACATTGCTGAACTCTGCAGGACACAAAAAACATAGCCTTTAATATAAACAGCAATAAAAGCAATCTTGTAATTCCCTTGCAGCATCAAAAGAAACCATTACAAAAGTAGATTTAGATAAATGTTTCTGGCTCAACAAATGTAAAATAAATAAACAGCACTAAACCAAAATGTTGCTAAGAACTTTCTGCTAAAAGATAACATTGTTGCGGTTACAACCAACTTTAAGACATTTATAAGGTAGACAAAGAAACAGTCAACACTATGGCACTGTTATTGTCTACTTCAGGCATTTATCTGGGGCAAATGCAGGGTTAAAAGGGGAGTTTCCATATTATTCCCATAAATAAAAAGCTATCTTAGAAAAAAAATTACATACACAAACACAGGATATGCCACAGTAGTGCGTAATGCATAGTGCAGCGGTTCCCAAACTGTGCGCCGCGTCTCCCTGGGGTGCTGCGACGCTCTCACAAGGGTGCCGTGGAATTTTTCTATTTTCTATTTTATTCTATTCTATTCTATTCTATTTTTGTCTTAGGGGTGCCTTGAAAAAATATGGAGACCCTAAGAGTGCCTCAAACTGAGAAAGTTTGGGAACCACTGGCATAGTGCTTAAATTCAATTTCATTCCATGAAAACAGCATACTCTACACCACATTAATATCAACCCCAGAAAGGGTAAAACAATATATATATTTTTTTATTTACTGTTTTCTATTTAGTGTGATTTTGTTAAACAAAAAAAAAAAAGCATGGCAGGAGTGGCTATAGTTTTATAATTAGTTGAATAATGTGTAAGCAGAGTAATTAAATTGGCAGATGCATGGAGCATGGCTTCATGCACAGGAGATTAGTAGTTCATTCAGAATACAAATTATATATGTACAATATAGTAAAAGCCATTCTGCTCCGCACTGTCATACGCATGCGCTATTGTGCATGCCCAACAGTGAGGGGCAGAAACAAACTAAAAAAAACACACACACACACAGACCCACATATCCCCTTCCCCCTTTTAATTACCTTTAGCAGCAGCCAGAGGATCAGAGTATGGGGACCTGCTGCCTGCCGCCACCTGCCCTCTCCTCCTGCCCGCACTGAAGTTCTTGCCACATTCAATATGGTGGCCTTGTCCTTCCTAGGGACCCCTGCCACCATCTTGAATGTGACAGGAACTTCCTGAATTTAGGAGTAAGGTACAGAATGTGGAGATGTTGGCAGCGGAGGAGTTTGCCACCATCTCCACATCCTGCACCTTACCTCTGAATTCAGTAAGTTCCTGCCACATCCAAGATGGCGGCAGCAAGTCCTTAGGAAGAATTAGGGAATTATTTCCCGTCATTTTGATGGGCCTTTAACTAGTTTCATATATTTGAATAGAAGTGCGGCCTTGTGTTTTCTTGTTACTGTTACTAATTTAATTTGGGAGCCTGTAATCCCCAATATGGCCGCTGCACACTTTTTAAATGGCTGGAGTATCTTAATACAGACCTCCTGAGTACACATATAGCAAACGGATAGGGACTCACCTACAGGAGATGCCTTGATGTTAGGCAGGTAAGCGTAACACAATATAGCTATACTCCTTTTTATGTATAATTATTATTATTATTGTTAATTTATAAGGCACCACAAGGTGTTTGCAGCACCATACAAAATACAACAACAAAATACAGTACAGATATACAGGGTAGGGATGGACAGCATAGTGCATAATAAAATACAATATAAATATAAAAATATTACAAAAATACTATAAAGTGAAGAAAGCACAGACAGAAAAATGCGACGTGTCAAGCTTGGCAGGTCAGGGAGGAGGGAATAGAGCGCAATGAGAGGTTGAGAGGGAGCCACCAGGTGGGGACGGGGTAAAAAGGTAGATGAGAAGGGACAAGAGAGTACGAAGTGAGGGGGGAGTGGTAGAGAAGGAAACAGCACTAGGATTGAGGGTCCTGCTCACATGAGCTATCATACCAGGTGGGAGGGATGAACTTCTAGAAGACATAAGGAGGGGGAAAGAAGTGGACTGCTGGTGTAAACGGATGAGAGGGGGAAGGAAGAAGAAGGGATAGATGTAGGATGCAGTGAGGATGTTAAGTGGATGAGGTTTGGCTGGCCTGAACAAGTGCATTTTGAGTGAGTACTTGAAGACCTGCAATGTGAGGAAGAGTCTGACTATAGAAGGGATGTCATTCCAGTGCAGAGGTGCAGCACGGGAAAAGTCCTGGGGCTAGATTTACTAAAGGCGATTTTGTCCAAATTACCATCAGTATAATCAGTATAAACACATAGTGCCCGTTAAACAGTTAAACCACATAGTGCCCCTTAAACAGTATAAACACATAGTGCCCGTTAAACTGTATAAACACATAGTGCACGTTAACCTGTATAAATACATAGTGCACATTAAACTGTTAATCCACAGAGTGACCATTAAACAGTAGAAACACATAGTGCCGTTTAACAGTAAAACCACATAGTTCCCCTTAAACAGTATAAACACATGATGCCCGTTAAACAGTATAAACACATAGGGGTAGATCCAGAACTACGTCCGTCTTCCATAGACGGACATAATTCAATGAACAATAGCTACTGCGCATGCGTAGTAGCTATAGTATGTAATCTGCGTATCGTTTCAATACGTAGATTGCGTATATGCGGTCTACTGTTGATTGAAAACATCGTTGTCCTGGTCCATGTTCTTGTGGAGCTCTGTCTACAGGCTGATTCTTCTTTTGGGTCCCCCGGCGTCCCTCCTGTCATTACAGGGACCCTATTTATACCCTCAAGAACAAGAATCAATTAAAAGAAAAGTTGCCACCCTCAGCAGTCATATCAGCCAAGTAATATATATAATTGTCACAATAGCAAAGATTTATATAGCCAAATAGAATAAGTTTGCAATGATCCTTTATGGCTATTGTGCCGATGATTAGGTTTAGAAATAAATCGGATTAATTCAATTGCAAGAGTGTGTTCCAGCTTTAAATCATAGCACTCGTTATGAAGAAATCAGCAATATGCTTTATGGAGAAAAGCCAGCCGGTAAATCTTGAGTGAGCTTAGCAGTACACATTCACATACTCCAAGCGTTGGATCTTAGTAGCAACAACTTTGCTGAAGCACTGGGAGGGTGTGTAGCCTTGACGCGTTTCACGGCTCAAAGGGGCCGTTTCATCAGAAGGTTATAGGAGGAGTTAGAAGGACGCCCTTTTTATAGGGACTCCCTCCTGGCGAACTCAATTTCAGGTGTTGGCAACTATTTAATTACTATGTTTTAATATTTATATTATATAAAAAGCATGTGTGTTCTAAAATAAATAATAATAATCATCAACATATTAGAAAATATCAGCTAAAATCTGATTGGTTGCTATGGGCAACATCTCCACTTTTACAAACCTGCAGCTTAGTAAATCTGGCCCACAGTGTTATATAATGTTTGTAGCACTGGACCTGTCTTTTGTTCCTTGTAGTTACACAGTAGTCACTTTTGGTCCTTGGCTGCACCTCTCCCATTTATATATACACTTGCACACATTTCATGTATTTGAATAGAAGCTTGGCCTTGAGTTGTCTTGTTACTGTTACTAGTTTACTTCTGAACCCTCCCCAATATGGCCACTGCACACTTTTAAAATGGCAGGAGTGTCTTACTACAGACATATAGCAAACGGATATAGACTCACCTACAGGAGGTGCCTTGATGCTGGGCAGGTGCGCTTAACCCAATATAGATATATTGTGAACTAAACCTCCTTTTTATGTATGTGCTGAAACATTGTGTTAAATAATCTTTGTATGGAGCGCCGGACCTGTCTTTTGTTTCTTTTCTAGCTCCAGCAAAATGTACCAGTTAGTAAATTAAAAGCTATTGATTTATTAATTCTTTACCTAATTTGGCAAAGTAAATTGCTTTTCTCACCAGAGTGATCTTAATCCACTCCATTCTAAAAATATTAAAAACAATTCTCTTTAAAGAGGTACATGGGGGGAAAGGGGTGTTGAGATGTAACCATAAGTGCAAAAATAGTTGCAAAATTCTTTCTCCCTTATGTAGCATTCCCAGTATATTGGCCATTCAGGAGTGAATGGGATATGACTTACTAAGTTTTCCTCTACAAACTGCCTTCTGTGAAGCCAAAACTCATATCTCACTGGGCTTCTCCAAACATAGTGATAGAGATCTGCTTGTGGATGTTACACCTTTTGCAGTTAGGGGTGGATACTGTACTGCAAATGTTCTAGTAGAGTATGATGAAGGCATGGCTTGGTAAGGTAAATACATTTTAGGAGTGAATTAATAGAGACATTGGTAGAAACAGAGCACTATTGTACCATACCTGTTTGTTAGGACTCATGGTCCATCACCACCCTCAGATAAAGTTACATATTTAAAGATTTCCTTTTTAGCAGGTGCTTCTCTTAGTAGACATCTCTCCAGTGTGTTGTCTCAGTCATGGTCATTGCCAACTAACCACTGCATATAATGCCTCACTTACAGGAAAGCCACAGGGGCACTATGAATTGATTCACACTTCCTGAAAACCTTCTCAAAGCCTGTAAGTGCCTTTATTTAAAAAAAACAAAAAACAAAAAACAAAAAAACTGTAACCATTTGCCTCCATATGTTGAAAGGATAGGATGTTATGCCATGTTGGATGTCAGGGTTGCATATGTATTGTGTACTATGAATTAAGTCCATGTTTGTGTTGAATCATCTGACACACGTTGCTTGTGGTCTATATATATATACCGTATTTCCCCATGTATAAGACGCACATTTTTTAGACCAAAAATAGGTCTAAAAACCAGGTGCGTTTTATACAGGGGATGTAAGACTGAACTTACCTTTTCAGTCCCTCCAGCGGTCCCTCCGGCAGTTTCAGGCTCTCTCACCCGCAGCTCTGACTCCGGCTGACTCCCTGGCGGTGCGCGCTTTACACTGACGTTATGTGACCTTAGGTCACACAGCGATAGACAGAAAAGGAAAGTTCAGTCTTAAATTCCCTGATCCCTTGTATAAGATGCCCCCATTTTTAAGTTAATTAATGCTAAAAATAATACATTAAAAAATACATTTAAAATTGTTTTTTTTTTATTTAGGCTCTAAAAATGGGGTGCATCTTATACGAGGGAGCGTCTTATACGTGGGGAATTACGGTATATTTCTACTGTTAGTAAAAGGGATTTTACTTAACTGTATTCCAGCGGTCTCTCGATATGTGCCCCCTTTTCCTCCTCCCCTAATAACAGCTATTAGGGGGAGGAAAAGGGGGATATATGGAGAGACCGCTGGAATACTTACCCTAACACCATCTTCAAATAGCGTAATTTAACGTGTCGGCATGGATTGTTAAAATCTGCACTGAAACTTAGTAAATACAGTGATCTTCCAGTATTAATACTATCGTCGTCATGGTTTCCATGGCGATGATAGCATTATAAGTAAGTAAATCTTCGTTTTCATATGATAAAGCCCGTTTTGACATGAAAACGGGCTTTAACATATGAAAATGATCTTCCTAAATGGAGCCCTATAATTCATCCATATAGAGGAATTGGATAAATTCTACTTTCAGCAATAACGCTCCTTCATTGATCATAAAATGTTCCACATTTTATTCCATAAATCAGCATTCAAAACTCCATAAAGGTCCAAACAAGTTCAGTAAAAACTTCTTCTAAATTAGTCCCCCTTTGTGGTACACTGATGTGCACTCACCTCGATCAGCTGAGGGAGGAGTCCCACAGTAGGCTGAAGTGTGTAAATGGACTGTCGAGAGGGGAAGGGGTACTAATTACCCATGTCCAAACCTGCCAGCCTGGGCCTGGTACAATTTTTTTTTTCTTTTATTGTATTTTTTTTCCCTCTTTTTTTTTCTTTTTTTAAATAGAGAATGCAGGCAGGGAGGGAGCAGGGCTGTAACACATAAGCTACATCTGATATACTTTAACGGCAAAGATGTATATATACTAAATCGATCAGCATACTCACCCATTCTGATTCGGAAATACCGCCGCTGCCGATATCTCGCCGCTGACCGCAGTGAAAGGTGAGTAACCTCTCCAGGGAGCGGGGTAGGGAGAGTTTGGGTCAGGCTGCAGGGGACTGAGGGTTAGGGTAAGGCTCAGGCTGCGGGAGATGGAGGGTTAGGGTCAGGCTTAGGGAAAGGGACGGTTAGAGTCAGGTTGTGGGAGATGGAGGGTTAGGGTTAGGCTGCAGGGAATGGAGAATCAGGGTCAGGCTGCGGGAGATGGTGGCTTAGGGTCAGGCTGCCAGGAAGCAGTTAGGTTGCTATCCATCATGGAGGCATATGCAATCGGGAGAAAACGGCCCTATCGAAATAGGGCCATTCTAACCAGGGACCCACACTCAAACTGTGAATGCACCAAAACAATACAATTTATGCATTTATTAAAATATGTGAAAATGTATTTTTTTTACTGTATATACATAATATTTGATGCATACACAATAAATACTCAAGCAGTGATTTCAGTTCAATTTTAGTATTGCATTTCATTTAAGAAATTCAAACACAAGCGTCTGAAATAGGTCATGAAGTGTCAGCTCACTGAACTCAGACATGAGCTGGGACTGGTGCAACTATGGATGGGGCGCATTTGCTTGGACACACCCTTACTGTACATTGACTATGTGGCTCCACCCTTTCACTCCCAGTAACATGCTTTCAGAACATAAGCGACTGCGCAGCGACTTGCATTCGGGTCTGGATCGCACATTATAGCATGGAGAACGGGGTGTTAATTGATTATGAGAGAGAAACAGCAACACAAAAAAAGCACAAGAGGGATACAAATGTTAAAGGAAAGATAAAGGGAGATCACTAACCATGTGTCAATGAAAAATGTGAATATGTCCCTCCATAATTACTGCACGCACATGAGCTTACTGCACATGGGAAACAAAGAAACGCCATGACTGCAGATCACAATGCAGGTATGTTTTAATAAATGAAGCGACTCTTACTAAATATAGCAAAATATTACAACAAGTTAACATGAAGCTATTGAATTAACCAGTTCTTACAAATTAGCACAGTAATATTTCAGTCATATCTTTTCTATAATCTTCTGGTAATTTAAACTCTCTATTGTCTACATAGGGTGTGAAAACCATTTTTGTGTCACTGGTTGCGCATTTTGCACCCCCCAGTCAGCCCTCTAGCTAATAAATATTGCTATTGTTGTCTTACACAAGGTAAAACAAAAACTGAAATCCATTTAGTTATGGGATCTGCATCAATATGGGAAATAATTGTAGAGATCACTTAAGATCTGGGATCTCCTATTATCAGTGACTACACCTTTTAATTTTCAGGTTAGTGAACCTTATTTATTATCAATAGAGCTGACTGGATCTGAAAATACTGGAGGAAAAGACAGGGGACATGTGCAGTTGAATGGCTGGGTGTCAGAGGAACTGGCCAGTTCATGGTACCTTAACCTCCTGACAGAAGTCAGTAGATTGGATCCAATATAGTTTATCCCAGTGAGTAACGTTGGATAGTGAGGCAGTACTGCATACCGTATAAGATGCATCATACCATATAAGCTGCATATTACCACCCAGACTATGTCTAGACACTTGGCAATGGAGAAGAAGTAATTCTTTTAGCATTACCAGAGCTTGGGCCAGTGTCATCACACACCAAGTTATACTATAGACTTGGTTAACCACTGTTTTTGCAATGTGCAGAAGTTATGAGAATTTTCTAAACAAACTGGTCTGTGGGGAATACCAAACTGTACATTTATGTGTTATGTATCATGTAAATCTAAGTCATGTAACACAACAGACATCACTGCTCTCCAAATATAAAGCTTTATTTTACAGAGGTATATTACTGCATATTACTAGTACATTATAAATGATGCTATTTCTGACAATAATTCTTTGGTGTTTCAGTTAAGTAAAGATGTCACTAAGAATGATATCCATTACTAGGTACAGATATCTGGAAAGGCAAATTTAGCAAGGCATTTATTTAAAAATAGAGACTTGGACTATGCAGCATGATTCATATGCCAAGCTGTTAGTGATGAGTTTCCTAACCATTCATCTTAACATTTGCTCACCGGATCCAAATTCATTGCATTGAACATTTTTTTTCTCTGCAAATAAACATTAAGAAAAAAATGTATTATTCTCTGACTTTTACCTTGCTCACCTTACTAAACTGTTTACCATTGCAGATTCTTAGCAGTTCTTCTGGGTTGATTGAAAATGCCAAGTTTGAAAGCAAAATCATCTTTGTCTAATAAAATGTTTGTTTAATTTACCAAAACTGCAGAGAATAGTGATATTAAGCAGATTTGCACCCTGTTATCAGAACCTGAAAAACACCAAAGAAAAAGTTACATGCATCATCATTATTTCATATATTGTCATTAATGAACTCTGATGTAAACATTTATTTTCATCTGCCTAGCATAACATTGACAAGACATATTAGAAAGATGCAGAATTGCTCCCAATTTAGGAAAAACTTAAAATGTCATATATCACCATATTTCACTTTATTGTCTTTACATCTAATGATATGCAAATGTGTGACTTCCCGGTGTCCTTTCTGATATTTGTGGTATTTACAGTAAGTTTAAATTTTAACCAATGGACAAAAAACTACTTTTAAATAGCTACCTGAGAGTGACTGTCTTCTAGATACAGGTGAAACTCAAAAAATTCGAATATCGTGCAAAAGTTCATTTACTTCAGTAATTCACCTTAAAAGGTGAAACTAATATATTATATAGACTCATTACATGCAAAGTGAGATATTTCAAGCCTTTATTTATTTTAATTTTGATGATTATGACTTACAGCTTATGAAAACCAGGTCTGGATAAAGTCGTAATTGCACTTTCAAACGTAATTACGCAAAAGTTGAGCTGGAAATATGTCTTATTTATGGAAAGCATGTAAGGAAGTCGCTAAATGTGTTATTATGCATATTTGCAACTCAGAATCGATCACAAATATGTTTACAAGTGTAATTTTTGTAAATTATGTTCTCTTCATAATTGCCTTTAGATTAAAACTTGCATTAACCTCTGTTCATTATGTTACATCTCAGAATATGAATAATTATGTACAAGTGATTGGTTATCAAACAAAACAATTTTATTATTTCTTTTTAACAATAATAAATGTCATTTGAAGAAATGTGATGTTTATGGTTGTATGGATGGATGTATATATGGTTGTCATTTATTCATTGATGTGTGTTTTTTACAATAAAATATACATTGTTGGTAATAATCACATAAGATGCATCTTTACAGTACTTCAAATGTGTCAGAAATAGATGCAATGATGAATATATTTACTATCGGTACTATCTTGCTCCGTCAGTTGTGTGACGATGATGCAAAACATCATCATCGCATCCTTAGATCTTGCAGGGTTTTTCCATCTCAGTGGGCGGAGTTATCCATTTCCCATGTGTGTCTTTCTGCATTATATAGAGATACAGAGAAAGGGGGGATGGTAGTGCGCTACAGCCGTATATATATCTTAGCTGAGATGGGGCTGTGTATATGGGGGGAGGGAGATGTATTGGTATTAGGGATGGGGTCTGGAGGATGGGAAGGATCTTGTAAGGAAACTCACAGTATTCAAAAAAACCGGGGGTGTAGATGGAGTGGGATAGCCCAAGTTCTGTATTATGGGCCTGATTCAGACTGAGTGAAAAAGTACTGCTATTGGTTTTAGATGCCCTAATCAGATCTTATAGGGGAAATTTACCTAGGGAGCCTCTTTCTAAATCCACCCATGGCTTATGGCCTGGGGAAGGGACCAATTCCGCATTTGTGATATTATAGACGCATCATGATACGTTGAGAGGTCGGGTAGCCCCAAACCCCCATTACTCTTAGATAAAGTCATACGGTGAAAGGCCAACTTCAGCGATTTCTGCTTCCAAATGTAAGACACCATCAGTTTCTAAAATCTAAGCAAGTCATATACATGAGTTTGGGGGAAGTGACATTTTAAAGGCTGCTATCCTCCCAAGCCAGGAGACCTCAAAGTTTCTCCATGATTTTAATAAGAGACTTATTTGGGCTTACATGGGGGTAAGGTTCACTTAAAAAGTTTTTTTCAAGGGAACTAGGGATAAGGATGCCCAGATATGATAAGGCTGATGATTTCCATGTATAGGAAAATTTCATTTTCAAAAGCTCTAAAACATTAGGGGACATATTGATAAGGAGTGCTTTTTTTTTAATGGTGTTGGGCCGTTTTCAGAGTACTGGACGTATAACATATACGTCTGGTGTTTATCGATGTTTACTACTGCGCATGCGTAGTAATTTTTTTACGTAATCTACGTATCTTTCAGACCGCATTTATGCAATCTACGTAAGAAAAAGATACTTAGATTACGTTAAAAAAATTACTATGTAATATGTATTAACTACATATCATTTGGTACTCTGAATACAGGCCATTAAGTTTATAATATTATACAGCACTATACTGAGTCTGCGAACAAACACAATTTGTGGACAGTATTATGTATTCGAATTCCAGGAAATTCCGAGGATAGAAATATCAAAGGGAGATGACAGAAAGCCATTGCTAAAGACATGTGCTGAGGGGCCTCTATATAGCACCATAATAGAACAAAAGATGCCGCCTACAATGCTAAATTTCACCAAAACTTGTTCCATATATTTCCAGTGAAGCCTGTCAAAGAACTTTTCAGTGTCTAATGAGAGAAGCACTAGCTTCTCTTCAGAACGTTTGGCCCAGTCTATGATTCTAGTTCTTAGCTTTCCCTAAAAATGTGATTGATATATTCATGAAATTATCTATTGTAGGGATTGTAGGTTTATTGTTTTAGGAAATATGACAGGAAGATGACATCTTGGGTACATAATTATTGACACTTGGGAATATAAACTGTATAACCATGACAGGCACACTTACCCCAACTACTATGATAAGAACTTACATCAACACGTGTTGGAGGTGGTTGAGCCCTTTACTGACTGTATAGCAGCTGGCTCAGTTACCAGGATTAGAACTCATTAACTATCAGGTAAGAAGTACCACCATGATGGGGTGTGGGTCCCCGCTTAGAACGGCCCTATTTCGATAGGACCATTTCCTCCCATTTCCTCCCAGCCAGTTTCGAACTGGCTAGGATTTCGATTTCATATGCCTCGATGAGGCATAGCAATCGATTCACGGAGCACCGAGCTTTCAGTGCTCCAAAAAGGATGTAAAAAAAGTCGCCCACTCCTTTCTCTAATTCTAACCCTAACCCTCCTTTCCTGGCAGTCTGACTCTAACCCACCATCTCCCGCAGCCCGACCCTAACCCTCCCTGCCTTGCAGCTTGACCCTAACACTCCTTCCTCCTGAAGAGGTTACTCACCTTTCCTGCGGTCCGGCCATACGGCGGTAGCGGCGCGGTGGAGGCATATCAGCGGCGACGGAATTTGCGAAACAGAATGGGTGAGTATGCTGATCGGCATACTCACCCATTACAAAAAAAAATAGAAACTGGGCAGTATTCAAAATAGGGACATCCGAAAAGGAACTTCCGGATGTCCCTATTTCTGAAATCAAAGCTTCTGACCGGGGACTGCAACCGCCCATGATGCTGGGGGTGGTGGGGGGTTATATCATCCTATATTAAATTTTTTTAACTTTTTATGTTTTAAAGTTTTAAATGTTTTAAAGATATGTCTGAAGATTGGCCTGAATATTGAGCTTTTTACCTAGTCTAAATAGAATGAAAGAATTTACACCATCTTTTAATAAAAAAATTAATTCCAGGATTAAGTATATAATATTATTAACGGTACTAACATAAGGAAACAATTTTTACTTAATCTAAATTTGCGTACGCTCAGTTGAACCTGCAGAATCATGAGCATATCCACTTAAGACTTTTTATTTTTCGTTTATTCACATTGATTTATACTCTTGACTTATTCTCATATTAGTATTTTTTTTTATTGTTTAGATTATATTTAAATAAAGGCTGCTCTTAGGGTGTTACACTTTAGTTTTGCACTATCACTATGTATACATTTTTTTTCACTCAGTATGTTTTTAATGGGCTAACAGGAAATATTTAAAATATACTTAATTTGTATAATAATACATTTTAGATCACTTAAAACCTTTCTAATTTTCTGCTATTTGCAATAATGTTCAGTAAGAAAGTACTAGGGCTATACAAAAAAATGGATGCCTTTGGAATTTTTAGAAGTTTAATTATTTTCTTTTATCATTTAATCAAATTATATTTAATTTGGGATTTTACCACTAATCGACACAAAATACTCATGATGTCGTGGTACGTATAATGGATGTATGCTCCCATCAGATTGTGGCCACTGTTCCGCACTGCCTTTCTCAGGGCTATGAGGGAATCTGTACTAATTGATTAAAACACATTACAACCATTAAAGATAAGTCAAGATGGCTGGTAAATTATAGCCTATGTATTCCATCTGTTGATTCAGCCATCTTGCTGCAGCCTTTGGCCTAAACTGGATGAAAATAATACTGTGACCTGTGAGGTGGTTGATATTGATTGGAAATTACTGGAAATTATTGTTACTGAGGTTGATAATAATAATGTAGGAACAAAAAAGAGACAAACTATGTGATTTTAGCATTTTGTAACAAATTTAGCAAATAAAAAAACCAAATCCAAAACATGTAAAGCCAGTTATGGCAAAAACCAGCAAAACATGAAGTTAATACAAATCCAAAACCAAAACACAGGGGCCAGTGAACATCTCTAATTGCCATTTTTCAGGCAATATACTGCCATTCTCCTGTGATCTCGTTACCTACACATTATATTTTTGGATCCAAAAACATGTTACATGTCTGAATTGAATGGGGAGACAGCAGACTCTAGCCCGTACTCCCAACTTCAGCCACGCTGCGTTTGTTTGGTCGTGACGCTTGTAATGGACAAATTTTACCAATCCAGCAGACCAGTGTCGGCTGTGACCAAGTCACGAACTGCGTAGAGATCTGCAAAAACATTAATGCCCCCAGGAACCAGAATGAAATCCGGAAAATTTGTGTATGCTGCTCATGCTTAGGTGAAATGGAAAACTTAATGCTATATGATCTATGTACTGGTTTAGTAGTATTTGCTTGTTTGCAGATGGCAAGACTTCAAACATCGCATTAAAGACATGCTCATGGATGCCATATTTTTTCCTCTTAAATAATTTTTTTCTAGTAGATTTTAATGTTTTCCTCTTCTCTTTAGGCACTGCACATTCGCAAACAGAGGAAGAAGGTGATGATGTTGAGGATCGCTACTAACCCCCTCAGGGTTCTCCTTATTGTCACAACCCTCTTGTATTGTGCTACTTTCTTGCGTGCAATAGGGAAGTGCAGGATCAGCTTCGTAAGAGAGAAAGTCTGTGAAAATAGAGGGGGCACGCTAAAAGACCACTTCAGGATGTGTATACCGCTAGCGTGTGCTCGATATTACAGTAGCTGGTTAATGTCCAGCTGCGCATGGTGATTCAGTTGAAGAGGTTGACTGCAGCTGTGGAGGTGGTTCCTCCAACCTCTTGATTCACGGCTTTTTATAGTATTAATTCTCCTGTGCTTTCCTGCTGCTCTGTCTCTGTGACTTTATTATATTTGCAAGGGGGGGGGCAAGGGGGACAGCTGTTACGGTCCTCGAGCTTCAGAGGGGCCCTCGGCAATCCACCTGTAGTTTTTCAACTGTTCTCCACAGACAGTCTGTGTCAGTGGAGAACAGCTTCAGTTATGAGTCATCCCACTGGGAAAAATATCCAGCCCGGCAACAAGTGATGACTCATGCGCACACTGCTAGAGGAACTTCCTCTCCTCGCAGTGCGTCATGTGATCTCCCTGGCTGCCGAGACATCCTCTTGCATGTTAGGGCTGATGAAGACTGGACTCTAAGGTAAGGTGAGTGTGTGTGTGTGGGGGGGGAGGGGGGGCGCCATTAGGGGGGGGGGCATCATATCTATCTATCTGTCTGTCTGTCTGTCTGTCTGTCTGTCTGTCTGTCTATCTATCTATCTATATCTCTCATCTCTCTCTCTCTATCTATCTATCCATCCAGGGCTGGCGCGACCCTCATCCCCACGCCATGCACTATAGGTAGTCCCTGTATCCACGAAGCAAGTGGGTCAGGCAACAAAGAAAATCAGACAATATATAGTACATATACAAAAGAGACAGAACACAGTTGCTGGACGTTAGCACTTTTATTGATGAAGCTGCTCCCAACAACAAGTGACTGTATAGATAATACCCTCTATAGGCAGAGCATTAGGGTTATGGAGGCAGGATGAAAATGCTGGTGAACAACAGTGTGGATGAATGCTTTTCGACGTATTCACTAACTAGCAAGTTTAACTGTTTGTTGGAAGACTGAGGGTTAATAGGAAGAGGGTAGTCACTGGTACCAGGAGTAGCTGGTAGAACATGTATTAAGGCCAGTCGTTATTAGTGTTATATTAGGGGTGTAAAATGGGGATGGGAAAAGTCTCTACCTCCATCCCTTTCACACGAATTGCAATGAATGTGCTAAGCTGGTGTAATCTAACACCTGGAAGCCTCCTGTAGATGGTATGTGCAAACTCTTAGTGTGGAAGAGCTGAGTGAGAGTCAGAGAAGATGCAGGGTTTTCCTCTAGATGATTGTACCAATATATATATATATATATATATATATATATATATAAATAAATAAATAAATAAATAAATAGATGATAAGTATTAAAATGAGTTCACAGAAAATATTTATAAAAATCTTTTGGAGATAGTGTTTTTAAAGTATGGCTCCATTTAATTTCCTGTTGAGCTAAGATTTTTTCTTTATTATTTTGTCTCCAATTATTTTTAAAAAATTTTTATCGTAAAAATTAGATTTTATCGATTCTGTTGAACAATTGTGATATTCTTTCATGTGAGTTGATAAAGAATGGTTTCAAAAACCTTTTTTCACATTCCTGATATGCTCCACCCACCTTGTTTTAAGTGGGCATGTTGTCCGTCCCACGTACTGTTTACCACATTCACAATTAATCAAATATACAATGTTTATATTATTGCAGGTTATAAAATCTCTTATTTTATATTCCTGTTTATCTTGATTTGAAATGAAAGTGGTTATTTTTTATTCTTTGTTTTTACAATGTCGGCAGGCCATGCACGTTCTACATTTATAAAACCCTTTTGATTTTATTTGTGATGGGTTCCTTGGTTCAGTCCTAAAGGCGCTCTTAAGTAATGTTTTCCTCAAATTATCTGCTCTTTTATAATGATCGGGGTATCTGGAATAACTGAGGTGAGTACTGGATCTTGTTTTAATATATGCCAGTGTTTTCTCACAATGATTTCTAATTTTTATGTTCCCTAGTGTATTTTGTTATAAAGCTTATATTTCTTTCCTTTTCTTTTTTCTTTTTCTTGGGTACTAATAGAGTGTCTCTCTGTAAATTTTTTAGTTTCATTAAAGTTTTATTAATACTTTCCTCCTTATACCCCTTTTTTAGGAAAATATTTTTCATCTCCCATGCCTGCATATTGAAGTCATCCTCCTCTGTGCAGTTTCTGCGGATGTGCCTGAATTGACTTCCAGGTATATTCTCTAGCCATCTTCTACGATGACAGTTTTGGGTGTTAATGTAAGTGTTAGTATCTGTTGGTTTTCTGTAATTTTTTGTTTTAAGTTTCCCTCCTCCACATACAGAGCCAAGTCTAAGAAGTTCACAGATGATCGGCTCACATCAAACGTAAGTATAATATTTTTCATATTTTGATTGAGGTGATTACAGAAAAGCTTGAGGGTGCCTTGGTCCCCCTTCCAAATGAAAAGGATATCATTGATTAATCTATGCCAGGACACCAAGTTCGCCCCATATGGATGGTTACTCCAAACCTGCTCATCCTCCCAATGGGCCATGAACAGGTTGGCATGGCTTGGGGCAAACTTGGCGCCCATGGCTGTGCCCATCTCCTGAATGTAACATGCGTCGTCAAAGAAAAAATAATTATTGGTCAATATGAACAAAATTGCTTCTTCGACTATTTTTCTTTTGTTCTCTTGTTCTTCTTGCAAAAATATGTTACTGCTTCTATTCCATCTTTAT
>WWET01000224.1:818474-842026 GCA_011038615.1 Limnodynastes dumerilii
AATATATATATATATATATATATATATAAGAAAATCAGATGCATGGTGGATTGCGATCCTATGGGCTCAAGCCCATAGTATCTCTGAATTGTCTGATCTTACCTCTAACCACTTCCGTCACACAGATTGCTATCACCAGCACCTACCTTATTGTTTGCGACTCCTACAAACAGAAAATGGAGGTATGCACACATAGGGGCTGATTCAGAGATGCACTTACACTTTTTTTAGGTTCCAGTGTACAGCTCGGCTAAACCATTTTTTAAAGTAAAATACTGCATACAGTAGCTTTATGTTTATTCTATAAAATAGAGTTGAGCTAAGAAACTTCACTTCCTAATTTTAATTCTGGTTTTACAATTGAAATCTGCCTCCCCTTGCAATTCAACATGGTATTGCTTAGGTCTACACCTAAAAAAGGTGGAAGTGCAACACTGAATCAGCCCCATATACTATACATTGTACTAAGAAGTCCCGCCCACTTCTAATCCCAATCTGGCCCCACTAGTGGAAGGTGTTGGAAATGTCATGTCACTTAAATTTGGATGGGGCGGATTGCTTCTGACCAGGTAGCACAGATTTCTGTATGTGGAAAGGTGGACAAAATCCAATGCATGGAACGGAAGCGAGAATTGGAGGGCACAAGCCAGTCCACTTCGTCTAAATGGATGTTGCACATAGCAACCAATCAGATTCTAGCTTTTACTTTTCTATTACATACTAGAAAATGTCAGCTAGAATCTGATTGGTTGCTATGGGCAGCATCTCTAAATCTGGTCAGTATCTGTGTGTAGTAAGCAAAAGCAAAATATTCTCCCTGCATTCAAAGGTTAATAAGAAATTTAACATAGTTTCATGTCAGCAGAGAATATGTCCTATAGGGCAAAGATGGTTTCTTCCTTTTGCTAACTAGTAGAGAAGCTATTGAAGCCCACAACCTGGCTGTCTTCAAACAAAGCAACTGGGACAGCCAGGTAAAGAGAAGCTGATTCCAAGGTTGGAGAAATCATAGATTGTGACTTTGAATGTCACCCTGTTTTTTGTAGTTTGCTTCCATCTCTACCACAGGAATGTTAGGGTTTACTGCTTTATTGTTGTAGTACATTGATAATTATAATGTATTTAATAGAATGTGTGAGAACAGTAGTTAAATTAGTAGATGTCACACCAGGTATGATTTACATTTCATTGGGCTTAACCAGAGTTTGAGTGTAGGGGTAAAACAGATATAAGTGTTGACTTGAGAAACACTGTGATACATTGTGAGGGAGATAAATGGATTTTAATTATTTTGATGCAGTGAAAATACTTTGATTTTGCATATAGAACTCACATAATCCATAGCTTTATGTTTAATATTCAAGTTAGAGTTGAGCTAGGACACTTCCCCTTAGAACTCTAATTCTTTTTTCACAGTTTAAATTTACCTTTTCTTGCAGATCAACATAGTGTTGCTCAGATCCAAACTGGCATCTGTTTTACCGGGTGTGGTCTGAGATCAGCCCTTTTTCAACAGGGACAATTTCAAGTCCCCGTTTCCAAAGAGCAGCGCAAGCAAATGCTCCTGCTCTGCCTCAGACAGTAAAGCGCCGATCCTTATTTCCCCAACACTTATGCTAATCCTCACCCTAACCCTCCCATTCTGTGATCCATCCCATCCCCACAGCCTAACCTTAAGTCTCCCCTTCTCCATCTATTTCCCCCTGCAGCCTAACCCTAAGTGTCTCCTTCTCCCATCCATCCCCTCCCTGCAGCCTAACCCTAAGACTACCCTGCTACACTTCATCCCCTACCCACAGCCTAACCCTAAATCTCCCCCTTTTCCGATCCATCCCTTTCTTGCAGCCTACCCCTAAGGGCCAGATTTACTAAGCTGTGGGAAAGTGGAGATGTTGCTCATGGCAACCAATCAGATTCCAGCTGACATTTTCTAGTATGTAATAGGAAAGTGAGAGCTAGAATTTGATTGGTTGCTATTGACAACAGCTCCACTTTTCCTTTCCCACAGCTTAGTAAATCTAGTCCTAAGTCTCCCCTTCTTTGCTTCATCCCCTTCCCACAGCCTAACCCTAAGACTACCCTGCTACACTACATCCCCTACCTGAAGCCTAACCCTAAATTTTCTGATCCATCCCCTCCCTGCAGCATAAATTAAGTCTCCCCTTCTCCTATCCATCCCCTCCCTGCAGCCTAACCCTAAGACTAGGCCTTGACGGTGTCTGGTGGCTTATCCCATATTTGATCAAATATGTGTAACGAACATTTCTGTGTTTTATTTTACAGATAGAACAGTAGAGTTTGTTACTGGTTTATGGTCGTGTGCTGGGGCTATTTTTTCCTTTTGTTTCTGTGGCAAGCAGATTAACCCCCCTGCCTTTCACGCACCTGTTTAACATATACCTATAAATTGATTGAGCAACTTCCATTCTGGTTTTAACCCTAAGATTACCCTGCTACACGACATCCCCTATCTGCAGCCTAACCCTAACTCTCCCCTTCTAGGCTTAATCCCCTTCCTGTAATCTAACCCTAAGACTACCATGCTACATTACATCCCCTCCCTCAAGCCTAACCCTAAGTCTCCCCTTCTCCCAATCATCCTCTCCCTGCAGGTTAACCCTAAGACTACCAAGCTACATCCCCTTCCCACAGCCTAAGTACAGTAACTTGTTGGGAACTTCTCGTTTGTGACATTTCCACAATAGACTCAGCCGGCAATTAGCTGCTGGCTGCGTGTATTTGAAAATGCTATTTTCAGAGCGGTGCACACAAGCCGTTTAAACCTTATTATCAAACTCTGGCTTAGCCCCTAAGACAATACTTAAGTGCGAACCACTGATTGCTTTAGTTGTGATTGTTTATATGTATTGCTCACAGAGAATTTTTATTCTGTATATAACCTCAGGATATAATACAAAGGATCACAAAAAAACAATCATTACCTAACTTAAGTGTAAAGTACCTTACACCAAAATATTATCACAATACTGCTGTCCCCTGTAGCCAACAAGGAAGAGAAGAGCAAAGGCAGAGTTTGTGGTCTCAATGTCTTACGGATTTACAGCAGGGATACAGACATTCCCAGACTAGTGGGTTGGGTAGTAACATTTTTTTTCTGAATGACTGACAGTTGCTTCATGGCAGTAATCATTATGTAAGTACCTTAAAGAAACCTGATGTCTCCTATATGTTTTTTTCTCCTTAGCAATCTTTCTGAAATTATATATGCTGAAGTAGAAGAAAAATTGGATCTAATCTAGTTTTCTTTTTCAATATTTTTCTCCTTCTATAAGAGCTGCAGCAGTCTCCAGAGTGACTGGAAATCCAGGTCCAGATGTTCACTGAACAAGCTCACACTGGCCTTACATTATTCCTAAAATATATTACTGTGCACGATATACATAGATTGACAATATTGTTAAATGTTTGCTAATCTATTTGAAAATTGTGGTGTTTATGTTTGTTAATGTTTTGAATACACAATTGTGTTTAGTTTGCCTAATGGCTTACATTTGCCCATGTGAATGTATCAGGCCACAAAGATATAAATTATATTCAAGAGAGACAGCCAATGATTAAAGTCAGTGAATTGGATCCAGGCTTCTGATGCCGCTGTGCCGGATCTCTGCTCGATTCAATTTCCTTACGTTCGATGGGAGACAACCAAGATACAATTCATGGACCCTGCCTTAAACCTTCTGCATCATCCTCATCCTCAAATTTGGAATGGCGTGGAAGTCTGGTTAGTAGGGAGGGTGTATACCACTGTACTATTTGCATACTTCACCCTTCTCCCTTAATGAAATAGCTTTTTGCCCAGTCCTGCCATCAATGGGGAAAGTGTAGCTTGTGTATGCGCTTTAGCAAAATAGATTCGTAAACGCCCCCTTTTAGAAGTCTGGATTCAATCCAGTGTGATCATTTTTTAGATTAGCAATTACCATTAAAGAAAAAAAGTGCCATAAAAGACACACAGAATTTTAACAAAGGATGTTAGTATGTATCAGAGTTTAATTAGGTTTTGTTATTGCTGTTATATCACAATGTCATCCACTTGTTGTTTGTTTTCCAAATAAGACAACAGAATAGGACAACATGCCATGCAACATATAGAAAATACAAAGGCAAACAATATGGTTTCATTTGTTTTATGTTATACACATTATAGCTCCACAAAGCGAGTGCAATTCTAACTATATCAATGTTAAATATAGAGGATGATAAAGTTGAAAATTGAGGCTAGTTGCCAGTTCAAGTTGGACAGATCCCATGAGCCTGCCGGAGATTAATCTGTTTATTTATAGATACTAAGATGCTTTTTTCTTTCTTACATTTCTAACCGATTCTGATTTCACTCTACTTATGGATAGATAGGGCTCTCTTAGTACTTCAGACAGTAACAGTGCTGTACATATAAATGTATACAAAAATGACAGGACTTTTTTTTTTTAATATCTGACAATTTCCCCTATTTATCATTATTTTTTGTAGTTTTTCATAATATAGATGCTTATTTGTGAATGTCATACATAGGCAACACTAAATAGGATCTTCTGTGATTCACATTTTTAATAAAAGGTTGTTTATGTGTAATGAACCACCCTGGATTTATAGCCATTTATAGCCACATCAAATTAAGTTTTTTTTCTTTTTAATGAATTTTTGCTTTGTAAGAGATGTTGATGAAAGTTGATGAAAATTTGTTTTATCATTATTTATTGGGTATCTTAAATTATTAATCTTTTAAGCAGGTATTATATCCACCATATCTCCGTAGAATGCGAAAATCTATTGCTAAATAGATGTATCGGGCATAAACTTTCATTCTTATAACCTCTTAGTTGTATGAATTTGAGAAATGAGGAAACCATCCTGTGTGCCAGTATAACGCTCTCATAAAGTTATGTGTGGCATGACATTTCGGGATATCCCAATAGCCCAAGTACATAGACCATCAGTGTTACCACAGAGTATAATGTTCGGTGAAAATGGACCAGTAAAGAATATGGTCCCAACACTATGGAAATGTCTAGAAATGCATCATTTTTGCTGTCTAGAAATGCATCAGTTTTGCTGTACAATGTGATTTATTGAGCATATTTTACGTTATATACCATTGACAGTGTGATGGAGTGAAATGTATATTTTTTTTTCTATCATTTTGGGTTCTGGAGAACAATACTCTTTTGGTATTCTTACCTTTGCATTAATGTGGGTATAGAAGTTTTTCACCTACTCTTTGACAATTTGAATAAACATGAGTAAATCAGGAATATGTTATACTGTATAATTCACATATAAAGCAGACATGTTGCATGATTTATACAAATTATTTGTATATACAGATCGATTAGAAAAAATTAGATCAGCTCTCACAAAAGTAGTTTCCTAACTCCCCAGGGCTTTAGAAAACATGGAAAGGAACTTCCTTACTAAGCAGGCTTTGTTAAACTAGGTTGGAAAGAAAGGAAAGGAAATGAGGGATAGCAGAATCCCAGTAAGAAGACAAGGTGGAGGAATGGAGGTCAGGGCAGGGCAGCTCATAAAATCTGACATGAGGGATCTCATTTCAGGAGTAGTTTTTCTAAACTAAAGCTGACACATAGTGTTATTTAGTGTATGTTTGGAGCGCTGGACCTTTTTTGTATTTACATAGTGATCACTTTGGTCCTTGGCTGCACCCCTATATTTATATATACCCTTTAACAAATTTAATTTGTTGAATAGAAGCGTAGCCATTTTTCTTGCTTATATATATATCCGCTGGTCACCCCTGGCTGGGTGATTGGAGAGGTGGAGAAGGCTTGATTCCATGCGAGCGCAGACTCGTTTTTGTTGTGAAAAATCAAACAAGACTGTGGACATTTGTTAGTTCATTGTCGGTGTTTGGAGAGAAGGAGGAGCTTCCAACGCAAGTACGGTAAATATTACCATCCAGTGTTATACTTTACAGAGGGAGACGTCCCTCCGGACTTTGTATTTTCACCTCCGGTTATTTGCAAACCTCCATCCTCCACGTTGTCTTCACCCTCCTCCACCAGACATAGCACAACACAGCTATACTTATATCCACAGTGTTACCGCCTTATGGACTTTGCGTCCCCCAAGGGGGAAAGTGCTTGGTCCAGTCAATAGTTACCAGTGGATACAACTTCCAACATTCTTTATCAGGACATTCACATTATTTATGCTTGGCCTCTCTACCACTAAAAGCCAGCTAAGGTGGATTGGAATTGTCATCTATATCCTTCACGGCAAAATGTATTCATTACCACTTGCAAGTGTTTGATATTGTATATTTGCAATTTTCATATATTTATAACCATATATGTGGTTCTTTTAATAAATGTTATATTTTATATCATTATTCTGAGGTTGTTGGATATATTTTGATTTATAGCGCTGGTCATTCTATTTCTTTGTTAAACTAGGTTGGAAAGAAAGGAAAGGAAATGAGGGATAGCAGAATCCCAGTAAGAAGACAAGGTGGAGGAATGGAGGTCAGGGCAGGGCAGCTCATAAAATCTGACATGAGGGATCTCATTTCAGGAGTAGTTTTTCTAAAATAAGGTTCTTATCTATGCCAAGATGAGGTCTGTTCCAGTTATAATACAATATGAGAAGTACTGTATACAGCAATACAGAATTAATATATGATTACAATATACATCAATGCAGGTGACACAAATGAAAGAAGGCTCTGCTCCTCTGTGACGACACTGTAGACAGCAACTATGGTGGTAGAGAGGATAAAACCTATAGTAATGTATCGATTGAACAGTTTGAGGTCTTCCACATGCTCAGTGAATATTGTGTAAGGACATCTGCAGAAATTCAACTTTCGTGAAAAGGTGCAGCTGTGAAGGGGAAACTTTTTTTTTTTAAGAAGACAGGAAAAAATCATAAAAGTCAAAATAAACTCAAGATAGTACAGCAAACATTTTAAGACTTAGTTTAACGTAATGCTAAAGATAAGCGTAATAAAAAAAATATATAATACCTCACTGGAAGTCTTACAAGCTTTCTTAACACACAAATGGGAGTGATATTGTATATATTTTTGCCTACTAACAAAAACATGTTTGTTTTCCACTTTATTTTCTTTATTAATAAGGTTTCTATAGAGTATGCATTTAGTTTGCTAGTTGTGTCGAAGCAGACACAAGAAAATCAGGCCAGAATTCCTTGGATAAAGAAATGGGTCATAGGTCCAAGAACTGCAAGCATAAGTTTAATAAGGATACCAACCAACATCGTAAGGATACTCATGCACAGCACAAATGTTTTAAGAATGTGCCACCACCCACATAACATTTGCAATAGCAGGTTTGTGGTCAGGACTATTTATGAAAAAAATGGTGGTGGATACAACATGACACATAGAGCTTAAATAGTGGTGCTGAAACAAACATATTGGAACACATACATATTCTAAGTTTGTCAGAATAAGGAGTGGCAGCCATAGTAATTTTAGTCTGTAGAAATCAAGCTGGTGTAGTTGTACAGATAAATTAGGAAAAAACAAGGAAACATTTTATTAGTCGGACTGGCGACCCAACGCGCTATATTGGCTACAGATATTTGTGGGCTCCCGGACAACATCAAGTGGATTGTTCTTCTCCCCTGATTCGGGTAATATCCCTTGTCTGTCCTATTAGGTGCTTACACATCTTTTTCATTAAGCTCCATCTTCTGAACTATTGGACTGTTATATATTTAATGTTAGACTTTTGGCTCTAATTTAAATTCTGATACAGTGTTTATTGGCAAGTTGACCATGTTTTTATGACCCTGATTGTGGTTATTTAACATTTTATTATCTTTTACAACTGTTTATTAAATATTTGGTACTTATTTTACCAGTGTTGGTGATTCATTCATCACAAACATATTTACATATTTATATTACCGGTAATTGTATATGAGCTCCTGCACTGTTATTTGCTTTCTACTTTTCTGTTTTCAGCAGGTTGGGTCCTGTATAACACAGTTGCGTTGCTCTTATTAGTGTTAGCGCTGTTACCAGTTTATGGGTACACATACAAGGTGCAGAAGTGGATGGCTGGGAACATATAAAGGGTACACAAGATGGTAAGAATGAATGGAGACATACAGGTGTTGGAAAGGATGACTGGAGGGATACATTAATCAGGTACTGTTTGTTAATATGAGGCAGGGGCCCCCACAAACCTTAATCCGGCCCTGATGGTCACCATTTTATGTTCAGTCAGCAAAACATCAGTTTAGTTATTCAATCATAAACAAAGAACAATCAAGACTGTGTGAGGGAACCAGACAGGGTATCAACAAAATATCCCAGTGTCTCCCTGATGGAATCTAAGTAACAGTTGATGAGCTTGAAAAAAAGACACCAGTTCATCAAGTTCAACCTATTATGGATCTCCTGCTATCCCTATCATTATAATTGAAATAATTTATCCAGATCTAATCTGTGGCAATCTGAAAAATCCCTGCTGACCCAAGAGGACAGTACTATTTTTTTCTGGCTCCACTACCATTGTTCATTTTAATTGACAGCCCTAGTAACCACAGATGCCCTTTTTTTGCTAACAATTTGTCTAAACCCTTTCTTAAATACAGTATCAAATGAATTTGCCATCACAACCTTCACTGGCAGTGAATTCCATATCCTTACTGCCCTTATTGTAAAGAACCCTTTCCTTTGTAAGTACCAAGATTCTCTTTTCTCTATCATTCTGTGTGATGCTAAAGTCAACTAAGTGAAACGGAGGACTGTTCTTCCAAAATCTACATCTATTGATGCAAAGATCCTGGTGATTGAATGAACCGTTAAGCAGATCTTCTCTTAGAGGAGGATGCCACCCTGGACCCACTGCCATTTGCAGAAAGTCTGGAAACCCTACAGTCCTGGGCCCACATGGCACCACTAGGATTACTGGGTGACCACCTGCTTTTATTTGCCTCAGAACTGAATGAATCATGGCAAATGGGGGGAAGCACCACAGAGCCGTCAGCATGTCTATTCTGGACACAAGTGGGTCTCTTATCCTGGATTGGTATCACAGAACATTTCTGTTATGACAAGAGGCCATGAGATCCGAGTCTGGGAGTACCAATCAATGAACTAGCTAAAGAAACATATGCTGGTGTAAGAACCATTCCCCCAAGTTTCTACTCTAGAATAACAACTGCTGAGATTGCCAACAGGTTTTTTTGGCCCAGGACAGGATGCAAGCTGCTTCTGTCATGGCAAAGGTGCTTTTGCTGTATAATTGATGGTTATATATACCACAGCCATGGTGTTCAACTACACTTTCACCGATAGACCCAGGAGAAATGGCAGGATTCCCCGAAGTGCACTGAAGATGGCCCTCAATTCGACATTTATGGGAAGCAGGGTCTCCCTTTTGTCCCGCTGACCTTGAAGACGCGGCCCCTGGGTCACTGCTCTCTATCCTGCCAAACAGCATCTAGTTAGGATGACTAATGATGGCATGTCCTGGATAACAGTACAATAAATCATCTATGGAGTCGCACCTGAGAGCCCAACCGCGCTCTCAGAAGGTTCCATTGGAATGTTTGAGCATGGATCCTGCCATACTGAATTGCCTCATATGAGAAATCAAGGGTTTCCATTAAACACCTGCAGAGCAGGTCTGATGGTGATCAAAGGGCCAAGACCCAACTCCATCCTTAATTTAAGAATCCCAAGGCAAGTATTCAGTATTCATCCCAAAAGGAATGCCCTAGAGAGAAAGGAAACCCTCTAAGCGTTGGATGCTGCTATGAGCATAGATTTAAGAAAACTCTAGTCATATATCCATGGAGTCTCTAAGACATGCAGATCCTGGAATTAAAAGGGTAGTAGATCATGCCAGTTTGGAACCTTGGGTGTCCACCTTAGGACACTGCTCTCATTTAGATTTATCCAACTCCAAAAAGGATACGGAGTGGGAAAAAAAAAAATTATGGGCAATAACAAATTTCTTGTCTGCAGAGTGCCAGACTTCTTTCACCAGAGTTGGTAACTGAAAGGCTGATGGGAAATTGACAGACCTTTCCATTCTCTCTTATGTGAGGTTCACCTGGGACCTTTTCCACTACGTCCCTGATCTCCAGGGTCCAAGACAAACAACACTACACCTTGGACGAGATAGGAATCTGCTCCTGAAGTATCCTCATTTTTTCAGTATCCTCTAAAATCTCTCTCACCTCCCCTAGTGAATATGGGCTAATTAGGTCTTTTTTACCCTGTCTGGATTCTAAAAACTTTCCAGGGAGGCTGAAAATTTAGATAGATAGTATTGGGCCTGCTCTATTAGTTTGGGACTGTAATAGTGTGTGGAAAGTCCAAATTATATCTCCAGATATATCTGCATACCAGTTAAAAAGAACCACATCAAAGGGTTCTATCATAGCATAATAGTAATAACCGCTCCAACGGATATCCCAATGCACTGCGATCCCAGCGTCCTGGAAAGGCGATCAATTTGGGTCCGTTGGTCAGCGCGTGGTTCAGACAACTGAAACTGAGGCCCGGTGTCCTGACCCTGACCTTACACCTTTCATCACGGAGACTTTGTTTTCTATTTTATATAATAAACGATCTTGCACCATGAAGCGCTTTCTTTTTTTATATATACACACACACAAGTATGCAAGTATGCCAAATTAATTTTTTGAAATACTTACCCATTCATTAATTAATTCAGACTCGCCGAACAGATGAGTTTTACAGGGGAGTCTATGGGGGGAAGGGGTTTAGGGTTAGGCTGCGGGGAAGGGAGTCTTAGGGTCAAGTTTCAGGGAAGGGAGGGGTTATGGTGAGGATTAGGATAAGGGTTGGGGTAGGATAAATATTCACCTCTCACTGCTGAACATTCATCCCTCAGCAGGACAAAGGCAATCAAATGCAGAGCCTATACGAAATTGGCCGCTATAGAACAGTCCTTTTGGAAAATAGCCATTCTCACCCAATACCCACACCGCAAAAATGTGTATATATTACCACAATTTAGATTTCTGCTGAAATCAACTGATGCTATTATGTCCAAGGAATGTTTTCAGCACCATGTCAGATTCAGTTCATTCAGGCTTAAACAGGAAAAGAAAAATCAAGTATGTGGTGTTACCTAGTACAAGAAAGACATATCTATAAAAAGGAGCCACCGAGTATGCACATAACTAGAACACATTATATCCATTATAACGATTATCCTCATGCTACCATTCATAAATGTAGCACTGCTCACAGAGGCATTTGTGACTAACCTGTGGGATATTTTACTGAACGTATAAAGAATGAAGAAATATTGTGTGGTTGCACATGACAGTAAGTGGTTTAACCTAGCAAACTGGAGTACTCAAAATAAAATGAAATCCACTTACAAACTAGGTCCCATTCATGCCTAGATAAATGTGCTAAACATGTATCTGATTAATAAATGAATGTTCTGAAAATATTTAGTAATAATAAATCCAGTTTTCTAGATGTATCAGCAGAGAACATTTGCCTAGTATGACAGCTGCAGTACAGCTGAAGTCTATGTTTAATTCAGTGCTAGCCGGCTTCAAGGTTGCAATATCTGTTCCCTTAATAAGTCTATTCTTCCAAACATGTTCAGCTGGGACAGTAGTAGGAGTAGAAATCTAAAAGGGGTGGAGAGTATGCAAGGAATATTTGGACTTTTTAAACTTCAAACTGGATTCGAGTCAACTTACTTAACTTGTGACCTTCTCAGCTGCTGGATCAAGTTGTTATATCAGGCACTTGGCCAAGACACAAGAAAAAAAAATGCAAGTAAGTCTGCATCCAATTGATGATACATCAATGGAGAAAGCACTCTTAAAGTCTGCATCTGAGCGATGACTGTCACAGCACTTTGAAACAGTAAGTTTAAGAAAAAGAGAAATGTTTTTCATAAAATATGCTGGTTACATATTAAGCTTGTGAAAAATTCATCAACATAAGGCAAGTAGTACTTAATGCTAAGATATGAGAATTGTGTTATATTCTGCTAAAAAAGACTATGCTTAGACTAGCCACTCAATTTTACCTTACCTTTATAAATATATAACAACAGGTTACAAACTATTGCATTAGTGGTAAAAATAAAAATGTAGTTTACAGTGCATTAAATTATAGTTTAACCAAAATGTACAGTATATACATTCAAATTCCCTCTTTCTTCTCATGCAGGTGATTTTTTTTAAAAATTGAAATGAGATATTCATTGTTTGCCTAGAGAAATGCTAATCAGAACACAAATTCCATGTTTGCAGGGGAGTTAATGAAGCTGTCTAGGAAACAAAATAAAGCCAATGAGACATATGTGTTAACTCCCTACTCCTATGTGTTTTGTTTAAATAACTATTCATTTTGTTCAATATAGATCAACATGTCTATATCGTCATTATTACTGGAACCATTTTTTTTTTTTTAAAACAAAACAACGCAACTTTACCACTGACCTACTGTTCGTAATAAGCTGAATATTTTCTTTGAATCTAATTAATGGAAGGAAAAAATCAATAACAAATCAAGTACTGTATTCTTGTAAACAACTGATAAATATGTAGACAAAAGAATATTTTTATTAAACGTTAAAAAAGAGAAATTGAACTGTGTACAAATTTTTTTTAAGTATGTTGTTTCAAATAATATTCATAGTTTGCTTTCAGGACAAATTCAAAGCAACGATCTGACTTCAGATTCCCAAGTTCATCTGACTGAAGCAGATCATTTACGTCTGGTAAGTAATCATTAAGGTTTTTACCTGTAAAAACATAAATATTAAAATATTTACAAGTCACACCAAATACTAATAAATATACTAAAATATACATGGTATATAAACACTTAATATTAAACTTGACGTTCAAAATGAGATCTAAAATATCTACTGAATTTTGACCTAAAGGATACCTCTAATATTAGATTATTTTAACAGTTGTTGGTTTGGTTTAATAATTAAACACAGTTAAATTTGGAATCCTCAGCTTAAAATCTAATTGAGTGATGGTTTCAAAATACAACTTAAGACTTAAGTACTGAAGTGTAGATAGCTAAGTATTTAGCAGGATTTAATAGTTAAAACATTTTAAATTTAAAAATTACTTAAATAGAATTGTTCTGATTTGATACATTAATTCTCACATGATATTAGAAAACTCAAGCCTATAACTACATATAACAACCTAAACATTTGATATTTAATATGAATATTATTGGTATCTGCTACACACAACTTATCAGACATATGCTTAAATCTGCTATTTTAATAGCAATTTGCTAGTTTCTCATGTCACCTGTAACTTGCAAATACGCTCCATTTTTACACAAACCAATCTTTATGAATAACTTTAAAGCATAGATCCATGAATGAAAGATCCATGTATGAATCTCTGCTACAATTAAGACCCTAGAAAGAAAACAAGTATGCTCTATGGTGTTTATCCATTACCTCCACTAAGTAGTTCCTGAAGCACTTTAACAAAAATGGAGTCTTTTGTTGCTTCTATTGGGTCATCTTTCCCATCCAAAGTAGGCCATCTATAAATAAGTACATAATTTTATTCAGAAGACACCATATGGAAAATGTCAGAACATCTTTCAAATTATACAGTATTATCAGAGAGAGAGTGTGTGTGTGTGTGTGTGTGTGTATGTATATATTTATCCTTTTTTTTTTTTAACTTGCGCAAACAGTCCATATGTCGGTTTGAAGGAATATCACTAACCATTACAGGACAGATATAATGAAAGAACACAGATGTTATATTAGCTGAATATGCTTAAAAGGAGAATATTCTAATGCTGGTTGTATCTCCAATTAGCATGCATGCCAATTCATACATGCACACTACAAATTAGTGTTTGCCCCTCCCCTTTGCTGACATCATTTGATGGGCTAATTAAACATGAGATCAAACTATGTATTGTACAATGATCAGGCATGTGTGTCCCAGAGTACACATTAACTTAATATCATCCCAAATATTCATTTATCATAAGATTGGAACAATAATCTTTCGGGAAAAAAAAACACAAAAAAAACCCCCCACTTTGCAGTGTTACAAGTACAAAAAGAAAAGGAAAACTGAGACTTTTCACGTTATTTATTAGCCATAACGGTCTCATGATGAAACAATAAGCAAATGAAAGAAAGGGTTTACAGAACAGAAACATAATAAAAATATAAAATACTTACATATCTCGCTTTATAGCTTTGCACAGTATTTCCTGTTTTAGCTCTCCTGTATCCACCTCTTCATCCTTGACAAGATAAAAAGGATGTTGGTGCTCAAAATGCCTTATCATAAATTTTTTTATAACAGTGTCGTTTCTAGTAGTGCAAACAAACATTGGGGCACAATAACATAAATGTGCAGAATCCATGGAATCTTTCTCCCACTCTTTTCATACATCTTTTCAGGCTCTGATAAAATCCAGCAACTAACACCTCCTGTAATTTATTATATTTATGGAGGAACATGCTAATTCCAGTATTCATAAACTATAAATCAGACATTGGAATAGTTATTCCAATAGTTATTGGAGAATTATACATAGCTCCAAAAAATAATCATATTTTGCCTGACGTTCTAATTGTAACAAAAACATATTTGATAGCTATCAATATTTTGAATAGAGAAGAGAGCCAGGCTCACCATTTCCAACCTCTGCACACAGACAGAGGAGACATTTGAAACAATAAGAAGAACATACCTGTCTACTTAAACATACTGAGGTCTCACACACGGTCCAAACTATTTATAAAAGGTAAACCATTTGCCAAATCTTCAAGTCTTAAAGCAAAACAGAAAAAATAAACCATTGTTCATACCTCACCAATATACTCCAGAAGATCAAAAGCTTTCATGAAGTCCTTTTCATTTGCCCTTCTGTTCTCCTCACTTATGTATAGCTGTGACATGAAACCAGAAACATGAAGTACCTCATTATTTTTAGCCTGCAATTCATGTAACTGATATGATGAACTGGCCTTTTGTCTTCATCCAGTGCTTTCACATATTATTAAGTCTGTATGCAACAGATGAAGCAGTCATTCAGTAGTAGCATATCTATGAAATGTTAAACATTTATGTGTATGTCTGAAAAACTGAAATGCTATATGGCGTGTATTCACTGGTTTTAGCTTTTCCATGCATTCATTAAAACACAGGATGCAAATCCAAATACCTTGATTAACCAAATAAAATGTTTCAGAAAAGCATACTGTAGCTTACTGGTGTGACCAACAGGATCCCACCATTATAAAAGATGAAATGAAGTTTTTAATGTAATCTGGATATTATCATTGTGTACACTGTATATGTTTGATGGTCAGTAATTGGTGAAAATGCTACTTCCCCATACGAATATTTACTTACACATTTTTATATTATGTATATTTTTATTATGCATATTTTGTAGTGCTTTACAATAGAAGGAACAGAATACAATTCATAACCACAATTTCATGGGGTTATCAACCAGTATGTCAAAACGGGGGAATACATGTGAAGGCAATGTTCTAGGAGGATCTTGAACAATATTTGCTTGTGGAAAAAGCATTTAAAAACAAGTGATAAGGCCATGGCACATACCATGGACAAGGCTCAATAGCTACATACCTTAATTAATTGTAATGGGGTTAATACATTCATCACATTCATATCCAATTGTTTATCCTCTAAAAGCTGTTTAGGGAGGGTCTCTTGGTGAAGAAGAAAACTTTCTTGGTATGAGATTTCTACAAGAGAACAACAGTTTTTCACCTCATTCATAAAGCTAATAAATACAAAAACTCTTATATTAATATAGATGTGAATAAATAATAAGTGGACCGATCCAGGCATTTTAGGATAATGAAATGCAGCTGACCAGTTCTTCAATAATTTGTGGACATGTACCTTCAAGTTTATCTTGCAGTATATGTTCAGGGAAATCGGATGCCAAAGCAGCTAATTTACTCAGTCCCAGCAATGTTTTTTTCTTGCAAAAGTATCGTGCCTCCATGTTTGCCAATGCGTGCAATGTTCTGTGTGCCTGCGTTAAGAAGAGAAGAACGAGCTTCAGTGCATCAGAGGTTGAATTATATTATTATAAAAGAATTCAACTGCTGAAATTTCCATTCTCCCCCATAAGAGTGCTAAATTGGGAAAGTTCAGTGTAACAAAGAGAACAGTGATGTTTACAGAAAGCAGAAAACCCAGAATTTACAGGAACATGAATATACATTACTATTTCTTTGCTGTAGCTTTTTTTTTTTAACACTCTACAGTAGTACAAGAACTTGCTTCAATAATCCTTCATTATTATAGTAATACTGCGTCTATCCAATTTACTCTGTAAACACATTTTATTTGAATGTTTCCATAAACCAATATGACAGCTCACATGTATAAACTAAAAAGCTAGAAAGGGAGGTACAGCATTTGCTTTTGTTTAACATAAACCCCTTTAGAAAGAATAAGCTGTATAATTGCAATGCAAGAGCCAAAGAAGCATATAAAGAAAACACCTCACAAGATATACAAGATGAAGGATGTGATGGCCCATCCGGTCTGTCCTTTTTTCCAAATCATACTGACCCTTGAACCTATTTGCCCCTAAATTTAGTTAAAACTTAGGATTTTGTTATATATTTTCTCAAACATGTTTAAACTGTTCTAGTATGTTACCTGCTACCCCTTCAGATCAGAAAATATGACACTAAATACAATAAAGCATGAGTGAGAGGTGGGCTATACATCAACTTTATTAAAAGTGTATTTTCTTTTTGCTTCAGGACTGATCTATCAGCTGAAGCTTACTTATTTTTTTTTATCACAAGGAAGTACACAAAGTTTATCACACATTTATGCATGTTTCCTAGATGCCTCCTTACCTTCTCAAAGTCTTGGCTGTTGATGTCATGTAGCCAGCTGAGATGTTCATGAGCTTGTAGGAAAGAAGCCAGCTGTCCATGCTGGGAAACAGGTTGAGATAAAAGCTTTCCACGTTTTCCTTTCTCCAAATACCAGCGGAACAAGAAATCTGAAAAATTCTGTTTAAATGGAGAACACAAATAGTTCAGAATATACATATATTTTTTATTAAATCTAGAATACCAAGGGATGGTCTTAGGAATTTCTAGCAATTTCACTGGTATGAAAAAAGTACAAATATACATTTTATACATAAAAGCAGAGGCTTCTTAGGTGTGGAACGTTAATAAATTACCTACTACGCATGTGTAGTAGGTCATTTATGCAATCTACGTACCAGTTAGATATGTAGATTGCATCTGTGCGGTCCTTAAAGACCGCAAGGAGTAGTTTAGTAGGAAAGAGACGACGCAATAGTGCAAGGGGGAAGGGATTTCGATTAGCCGGGAGGGCAGGGAAAGGCAATGTCTGTGCGGACATTGCATGGTTATATAAGGTGGAGGTGGAGGGGGGGGGGGGGGAGGGGGGGCTACTCACATATTGCTTGAACATAACAAGCAAATAATTTTTGTAGGGGGAACATATCCATATTTTGCATTCTCCATTTGTTGTTGAATTTTATCAATACCTATAATTTAATGTATGGATTAAATGAAAGTGATGTGTAATATTGAAATGTGCTAAACGTGAATGATGGGTGAAGATTCTGTTACCACATCTGGGGAAAAAACCACTTTAGAATGTATTTTGGTTATGGGCTCTTCTCTGTATGCCCTTTTTGTAAAGATGCTATACAAATTATGTGCTTACGTATAAATTAATATCAGACATGATGGTATTTCATGATTTTCCTTTACTAGACCCCAGTGTTTTTGATAATATGATGATATTTTATTTTACTTTTTATGCCCTATGTTGTGTTGGGTAATAAAAGTCAGGTTGCATGTGGAAGTTTTATCATTCTCCTTTCTTTACATGGAAGGGATGTTCTATCTAAGTTTTGGTTTCCTCTATGAATTATTTGATGTTGTGTTCTTTTACTGTAATTCATTAGCATATTTGCTAGGATATCAAACTATGTATGTGCAATTTTCTGTATTCTTTGGAGCTGGTTTTTGGGGCCCTCTTTCAGCTAGTTATTATGTAAAGATTATTTGGGCGATATAGAAAGCAAAAGGAGCGTTTAGAGTCCCAAAGAACAGGACTCACAGAGCTGCTGTATGGTGCACTCAAAACTTAACTACATTTACATTAATTTCATTTACAATCCCAAGTAATGGAGAACACATTAAAATCCATAATAAGGTAAGTATATTAAAGTAATATAATGGTTCCAATATCAGATATCAGTCTCAGGCAAATACCAAAAAAGCAAATGTAGTACACTCACTATATAAACTGTGTTTTATCATATAAGGGAAAGTGGTTGCAGTCCCCGGTTAGAATTTTTCAATTCCGAAATAGATGTTCCTTTTCAGATGTCCCTATTTCGAATACCCCCCAGTTTAGAATTTTTTTTTCATAATGGGTGAGTATGCTGATCGGAAACGCGATTTCGGAAACGCCACTGCTGCAGGACCTGCAGCACGGGAAAGGTGAGTAGCCTCTTTAGGGTTATGGTCAGGCTGCGGGGAAGGGAGGGTTAGGGTCAGGCTGCAGGAGATGGTGGGTCAGGTTCAGGTTGCGGGGAAGGGAAGGTTAGGGTGACGTTAATAGAAGAGGAGGGTTAGAATTAGGGGAAGGGTTGGGGTAGATTTTGCCTTGCCTTTCGGAGAACAGAAAGTTTGGTGCTCCGTGGATCAATTACTATACCTCATCAAGGCATATGCAATCGGCATATGCAATCGCAAACTTATAAGATTTTGCAAAGGTGTAGACAGATTATCACATTGGTGTGAAGCTTAACCACTAGCTGCCTAAGAAACACAGTCAGCTTTAGTGGAATAAGCCTTAAGGCCAACAGACACCAGTCTAGTCAAATGAGTATAAGCCAACCAAATAAATGATTTGACAAGGCCAGTCCACCATGTTCTTGTGCAGCGTGCAGTGGTCTGGGCCACCTAACTCCTAAGCCAACAACAACCAAGAAGCATCAGAAGATTGCAATGATAGAGAGGAAGAATCACCCAGCCAAAATAGAAAAACCTGAATAAAAAAACCTGGTGATCAGATAAGATAACATAAAAAAACAAGGTGACATGATGCAGATACACAAACTGAAAAGGATCAAATACCTCATAATTAAAATCCCAGTGTAACAAATTAAGAAACCATGGCTCAGCAGGCTTCAGAAAAGTAGGGGGTTTGAGCATTGAAAAAACATGCAGGAAGATCTTTGCATATCTCCTAATGTCTGGAGTGTGCTCCAAACAAGATGACAGAGAAAAAAAGCAAACAAAAAATCCACTTCATTTAACCCCATTAAGCATATTGTCCCGCTTGGAAGTGCATCTTACATGAAGGATATCCTTCACAGCAGCAGTTACAACGAAGGACAATTTTATACTTTATGATATACTAGAACTAGACTATAACACCAACTTACACTGGTCTCTCATGCATCAGTTAGTCTCAAGTTTATAATCACAAATGTTTTATTGCAATTTTTAAAACTTTTTTGGTATATAATATCTGCTGTTTCCTCCTAGAGCTGTTCCACAATTCTACTACTTACAGAATACCTACTACTTCTCACAGACAACAAAAACATTTTTTTCTATCTTTTGGATAAAAAGGCTGATCAAAATCTATCAGCTAACAAAGCCTTTGATTTATTCCCAGTAAAGACAAAAGTTGCATATAATAGCCTCTTCTACATAGACATGACTGTGTACACAAATCAACATATTCTATTATCACTCTATGGGTCTGATTCAATTGAACGCGAATAAAAAAACAAAAAAAAAAACGTGGGTATAAAATACGCACCGTTCGCACGAAAAAATAACCGCTATTGAATTAGAAATGTCCCCCCGCCTCCTATGCGCGTTAAATGGACCATGAGTGTATTTGTTAGCGCTCATTTTTGTGCTTACCTCCCGTTATAAAATACGTGCGTGTATTTCTGTATCTTTACCCATACAACACAAATGTCAGCACAATCACTTCCCATAAGCAGCCCTGCCGTCATATGTCTGTAATAATCTATTTAGGACCTTCTGCCCTTGAATGTCAAAAATTAGACTGCAGCAACTCAGTAATAACGTATAATTGTAGAAGAGAATAATATAAAATAACTTTTTCGGATTGTTGTTTTACTATATAAACTGTGTTTTATCATATAAGGGAAAGTGGTTGCAGTCCCCGGTTAGAATTTTTCAATTCCGAAATAGATGTTCCTTTTCAGATGTCCCTATTTCGAATACCCCCCAGTTTAGAATTTTTTTTTCATAATGGGTGAGTATGCTGATCGGAAACGCGGTTTCGGAAACGCCACTGGCGCCTCTACCGCAGGATCCGCAGCACGGGAAAGATGAGTAGCCTCCTTAGGGTTATGGTCAGGCTGCGGGGAAGGGAGGGTTAGGGTCAGGCTGCAGGAGATGGTGGGTCAGGTTCAGGCTGCGGGGAAGGGAAGGTTAGGGTGAGGTTAATGGAAGAGGAGGAAGGGGAAGGGTTGGGGTCGTTTTTGCCTTACCTTTCGGAGCACAGAAAGTTTGGTGCTCCGTGGATCGATTACTATACCTCATCGAGGCATATGCAATCGAAAATCCCAGTCACTTCGAAACTGGACTGGGGGAAACAGCCCTATCGAAATTGGGCCGTTCCTTCCGGAGACCCACACACAAGGAAAGATACCACTACAAACAATCTCAGAAAATGCAGCAATATACAAATTAACAATAGGGATATGGGTATATCCCCTGGGTACTTATCACCAGCAAAAGCAGTGAATGGAGTGGCAGTCTATTCGGTCCCAGAGTGCTTGTGGTAGGTGCACTCTCCTACTCTATTATGGAATGTGTTCCTCATTCAGAACTACTGGCCTCACGGCTAGGCTTTGCCTTTCCAAGCAGTAACTGTCACTTCCTGCGCTTGATCACGGTAGCTGGGGGCCAGAGAAGGAGCCGGGACATTCACAGGAGTGTGCAGGCGTGGGGTCCATGCGCACTAGAACGCCACTGTTTGAAGTCCAACACACGTTTCGCTACATGCTTCGTCCGTGAGAGCTTGTAAACATTTGCAGCTTACAGAGTATAAAAAGATTTATTGGTCCATTTATTTATTTTATTTATTTATTGGTCCAATGAGCTTTCGCTTTTGAGCGATATAGGAATTACTATTTGTAGGTTTTATAAAAATTTTTGTTCTGAATGAAGCATTTTCAACACAGATAGCAAGGTCTAAGATATTGTCTGATTTTTGGTAGGTGTCAAAAGTTAATTTTAAATTGTTTTCACTTGTATCTAATTATGTACAGAAATGAAGTTTCAGCCTAATGGAACACATCATTCAATGTATTTTACAAGACCAAATTTGACACAAGCTGGTGGCTTTCCTATTCCTATTCCTAATTTAGGATGCAGCAGAGATCTGGCATCAGAGATAGTGTAGTTCTTGATCCGGCATTTTATTACTAGATAATTAAAATGATTAATAAGCAAGTCTGCTTTCATATAAAAGTTTTCTATACTTTAGAAACAATGGGTCAGTTTTGCATTTTTTGTCTGCAAACAATCTTGAGACTTATTTTTTTATTTGTCAATTTACTGTTGAATTCATAAAACCATAAAGGAAACTTTATTCACAAATCATACACACCTTATCTGCAAACTGGGTCATGTATCTTTGCAGTCTGCTCTGGTTGTCAGTACTTTCACATATTTGAACCAAGATATCAAAATCGCAAAACTTTTCAGCAAGACTGGAAGCCCACTGATGCTGTCCTAAAGTCACTATAGAATAAAGAAATCGATAAGTAACACAATATGCTTTATATTACATTAGTAAATAGAAAAAAATTGTAGCTTAAAATGTTGAAATTTACTTACAGAAAGGAGTTAAGAGTTCCGATCGCTTCTGTGTGTACTCAGTTTCCAAACTTATGTATCTTTCTTGGTCATTTGGTCGATCCACAGATTTCAACTGAGTAACATAATCATCAAGAAAATAATTTATCAGTGCAACAAGCTGCTCAATTAATTCCATGCGGAGTCTGGAATCCGCCTGAGGGTAAACTTTTTTCAGAATGATATCATGCTGGTGTGTAATTACTGTACGGATACCTGAAGGTCCACTGGAAGCTGAGATATAAAAAGAGAACTTATGTTTAAGAGTTAAGTATATATTAAAATGCAACTGTGCCTGCACAAATATATAAGTGATTATTCTACATACCTGTCCATGGAATATACTCTGGTTCTCTCTCTCTGTGTTCACTGTTATAAAGAAAACTTTTATTCTGTCGGTATTCACACGCTGCATGCAACATATCCTATAAATACAATAAATGTAATTTATAGCCGTTTTTTTTTTAAACCTAAATCCTTCAATAAAAAAAATAATTTAGGTAGTTGTGGGACTCTCATTTTTGCAAAGCTAAAACAGTTAAAAATCAAAGTTAAAAATGTTCCTATGGAAAATGGTTACATAATACATACACAGTAAATATCACTAAAGACGTAAGCCTTTTGTAAGATATTAACAATGATTGTCGATTTTAAGGATGTTATCACAGTAAACCCTTTCAGGGATAGGAACCTGCACCCCTGCTTTTTATTGATTTCAAATTGATTTCAGCAACCACTATTCTGTGTAAAAGTGTTTAGAAGCAGCTGCCAGTAGATGTTGGACTAAAGAAGATATTTTGGTGGGTTTAAGTGGTGAAATACAATTTATGATCCAACAATGTGATTCTCACTGTTTAAAGTTAAGACCACCTTAGCAGAAAAGAATTGAAAGTAGCAGGTAGCTTAAGTGTAAGTGAACAAAGGGTTTTGGAGAGGGGAAGGTGGACGACAATGGGGGAGTATTTAGAATTAGACTATATATGTTTATGTAAGTTTTTGGATCATAAAAAAAAATGTGGAACCTTTTTGTTATAGGCCACCACTTCAACCACACACACATTTACCAATTTCATGTCTGACACGGTTTTTGATGGCAAGTAACTACCACCAAGGTATGCAGCAGAATTATTTTCTAAAGTAGATCTGTGGATCTAATGTTGTCATTTCAAATGACAATAAAATAAAACATGAGAAACATTTATCAAAATGTTTGTGCATATTGAGCACATGGCTCCTAAATAATGTTGAGTTTTCTGATCAATTAAATTGTTAGAAAGTCACCACACTCGTAACATGGTAAAACAGGCATGAGAGGTTCATACATGTAACTGCATTGGGGTTATGCAACAATAGCTGTGTGTAAAATACAAAAATAAACAATGTTTGAAAAGCTGACAATAATTTAAAGCAATATAGAAGTAAGGGATTTGCATAACTGGTAGGGTGAGGGTTGGGCTCTGTGCAAATACATTTTTTCTTCAAGTCTAATGAATTAAAAGCGGAAAAAAATCAGGGAACCTATTAAATGGTAATAAAGTAGAGCAAACAAGAGTTGGGGTGTCTTTAATTCAGTACATTTTTTTGTGTGCTGTTTATTTGTCTTCACATTCTTATGGAATTGCTGGTACCAGA
>WWET01000224.1:856113-870622 GCA_011038615.1 Limnodynastes dumerilii
TCAAATCACAACAAACATAAATAATAAAATATAAAAAGAATAAAAATACCAAAAATTTTAAGTTAGGCAAAAATAATAAAAGTCAAATTTTTTCTAAATATCCAAACTGCACAATAGAAAATCAACAATATAATCAGCAGTATAAACCACTCTTGAAGTGCTGAATATGGAAGGACAGACAGATTGGAAATTGCAGGGAAAAAAAAGAACTTAAATAGACCAGGTAAAGAAAAGGAGATTGCTATCTGAAAAAAACAGCTCACTGATTTAAAAGCACATACAATCCCCTCACAATCCCCTTTATTTATAGAGTGCAACATAAACATCGTAGTTAGCGGAAAAAAATTAAAAGAAAACTAATAAAATGTACCTTTTAAAAACATTAGAAAATAGTAAAACAATGAGATCTTAACAAGGTTGATGGCAAATAATAAATTACATGAAGAGCGGGACATGTATCACACAACTGATGTAATTAATGGAAAGATAAAGATAGGAATAAATATTTTAAAAATAAGACTAACAAATCACTGGAGGAAATCAGTAACAGAATACTAAAGGACTCAGGGTATAATTAACAGCAGCATATAAACATATATAAGCACTATTTGGCTAAACAATAAAGGTAAACCAAATTGATAAAACACAAATGGCATAGACAAAAATAATTATACAAAAATAATTTCCAGAATCAAACATTGATAGAGTTCAGGATCTTAGTGCTGACAGGACAGCAATGAGAATGAATCAAAACAGATATAAAACAAGAAATCAGCAATGGGGGAATCAGGATAGTAAAAGTCCAGATACTTAAAACAATTTATATTGATGAGGGAACGGTTACAAAAGCATAAATTCCAATTATCTTAACAACGGCAAAGAAAACATAAAAAGAAACCCTATTTGGCGCAACAAAACCAAGATTATTGAAACACAGAAGCCATAAATAATTCTATAATAAATAAAAATAAAAAAATACACAAAAATTCCCATTATAAAACAAAAATAATTGATATGCTGCCAATGTTATAGTACTTTAAGCCAGAAAAAAAGCAACAAAAGGGTGTGCAAATAGTCCATTACACTGTAAAAATGAATGGGTCACATGCTATCTCTTGAAAGCCCGAAGTGTAGTTTTTAATGCCCTGTTATTAACACTGTCTGCCAGTGAGTATCATATTATGGACACTATATTAGCTTTTGGTTGAATTGTTCTGTTAAACTTGATGCCCCATGTAAAGCTTTAATCCCTAACACCTACTACAATAGCCTTGAACAGGTATTCTCAACTCAAGTAACACTAACAGTGCATGTTTTCCAGGACTCCTTGCTAGATATAACGTGTACCACAGGTGGTACACATTATATCATTGTGATTAAGAGGAGACCTGGCAAACGTGCTGTCAGTGGTACTTTAGGACGGAGTTGAGAAACCCCGGCCTAGAACAAAAACTATATGTTTGTTTATATGACAGCCATTATAAATTAGTTTTCAAAGCTAAAAAGTTATACTCAAAGAATATACACACAAAATATAAACACAGCATAAAGAATATAGAATAAAAAATATATATCACTAAAACTGGAGGATCTGAAGGACACAGTTAACAAACAGGAGAGGATTTAAGGAATCAAAACCATAGTCTAAATAAAACATCACAGTGCCTCCTAATGTATCATTAGTTTGGGATTAAGCACTAAAAATATCAAGCTCATGATATAAATCAAACATGTTAAAAGACCAAATAATCAGACCAGTGTTTCTGTTATGTTTATTTGGCATTTGAAAAATTTATCCGGGCAACTAACTACAGCGATTATCACATGATAATTGGATGATCGGGCTGATAATCGTTCTAGTGTATGGCCAGCTTTAGAAGATAAAAATCATGAACAGGTATAAGTATATTACACCAGAAGCATCAATTTTTTGCCTGTTTTCCTCATCTTATTACTTGTTTCAAGACAATAGATCAAATAATTTTATGTATATTCATATGAGCTTACGTGTTCTGGTTTAAATCCAAATAAGAAATGTTGATGCTTTCCTTAATTTCTTCATAGTTTCTTTCAGAACCCTGTATAAAAAAAGAAAAATTCACAATATTGCTTACTTAAAAAAATAAAATTTCCTTCAATATTAAGGTATAAGAAAAGAATACATTTAAAACCACTGAAAAAAAAATACACCTGAGTTTTAATACTTTCCAGTCATGATAGGCATTAAACTGTGTTCCAACTGAAAAGCAAACCACTGCTAAACTAAAAAAGGTGTCTTGCGTCTCTATCCACATGGATGGCCAAATGCTCTAGCTAAATGTGGACAAAGCTGAAATTATTGTTTTTCCTCCCCCCTAGGATTCCCCCCACCCGTCCATCACCATAGGTGATACCTGTCTCCACATCCCCTCAAGTTTGCTGACTAGGTGTCATCCTTGAATCCTCACTTTTCTATATACCACACTTCCGTGCCGTCTCTCATTCTTGTCGTTTCCACCTACACAACATTGCACGCATTCGTCCCTTCCTCACCAATGAAGTTACTAAAACCCTTATCCACTCTCTAGTTATTTCACGCTTGACTACTGTAACCTCCTTCTCATAGAACTCCCGCTCACCTGTCTTGCCCCCTTCAATCTATACTCAATGCTTCTTCCAGGCTCACCCACTCTACCTCAGCCTCTCCTTTATGTCAAACCCTCCACTGGCTAACTGTCCCCTTCAGACCTCTCTTTAAACCCCTTACCCTCACCTTTAAAGCCATCTCCTCATCCACTGCTCCCTATCTCTCTTCCCTTCCATGCACACCCCTCCCCCCTCTCTGTTCTGCTAACCAGTGCTGTCTGACCTCTTTACTGATCACTACATCTCTCGCCCGTATCCAGGACTTCTCCCATGATGCACCTCTGCCCTGAAATGACCTCCCTTCTTCAGTCAAGACTCTCCCACACATTGCAGGTCTTCAAGTGCTCACTCATAACGCACCTTTCAGCCTCGCCTACTCCTCCTCCACTTAACATCCTCACTGCATCCTACATCTATCCCTTCCTTTCCCCTCTTCTCCGCTCACACCAGCAGTTCACTTCCTTCCCCCTCATGTCTTCTGTAAGTTCCTCCCTCCCACTTAGTGTGTTAGCTAACATGAGCAGGGCCATCCATCCTACTGTTGTTCCCTCCTCCAGCACTCCCCCCTCACTTCATACCCTCTTGTTCCCCACTGCTATTCTTTCACCCCATACCAACCTGGTGGCTCCCTCTAAACCTCTCACTGCACTCTATCCCCTCCTTCCTGATCTGCCAAGCTTGACACCTCACATTTTTCCTTGCTGTCTGTGCTTTCTTCACTTTATTGTATTTTTATGATATTTTTATATTTATATTGTATTTTATTATGTACTATGCTGTCCATACCTACCCTGTATGTACATTTGTTGTATTTTGTGTCCGCTGCGGACACCCTGTGGTGCCTTATAAACAATAATAATAAATAATAAAAACTAGACCCGAGACTAATATTGGAAAGAGCAATGAGTAAAACAACAAAATAATGTCATGTGTCCTCTCCACTAAATGTTTACATATTGGTCTGGCAGAGGGGAAAAATACCCATCAAACAAATAAAACGTAACATACTTACCCATATGGCATCACAGATGTTTTCTTTAAGCACCCTGTCCATGTTCCAGCTCACAACATGATATTCTGAAGCATCATCCACATCCCATTTATTTATACTGGAGTTAGTGAGAGTGTAGAAGCAATCATCTCTATTATCCCATAGCACACTGATGAGCTTCAAAATACACACAAAAATGAAAATATGTTTTACTCTGCATCGACATGTAAATGTATACTCTCTTATTTTTATTTATTTTCATATAAACATACATAAAATGGCAGAAGCATAGTTAGGTAGAACGTCCTGAGCTATACAAATAACTTTGCTTAGAGATATAAAGACAACACATATCTTTCCCCCTATTAACCCATCCACATAATTAGCTTACATGACTTCATAATGAACATCCCCTATCCACATCACATCGTCATTCACTCCCCTGCCCCACCATTAGTTTTATCCCCATGTATACAGACACATACCACCACATCCTCATAACCCTACCCATCCTCAGTCATTAGTAGCACCAATCCTCACAAACAACTTTTTTTTTTTTTACATCCCCCATCATTAACTTATATTTTAAGTATTTAATGAGCTCAAAATATCTACTTACAGGGGTTTTCATTACATTTTATAAGGCAGCTTGTTTTTAAACTTACAGAACATTCAGCTGTTGGAGACAATATCCCAAAGAGGGTGGAAACTCTGCGGCCAATGCCAGAAAGCATGCCTTGCCCATGCTGCAGGACTCGCTGGTGAATCTTACCAGAAGAATCTGGCATTAACCGGACAAGCTGATTCTTTGAAGAAGACAGAATGAAACTACCAGCCTACAAATATATAAAATAGCAATAGAAAGTAAATAAGCACGAAAATAAGTTTACTATAGAAACCTGATAATTGCCAAGAGGCTCAAAAAACAATGTTGCTTTGAAAGACTGCAGGTTTCCTCAAACTACATTATACTCCTCCTGCCACATTCATTAGGACCCTTATAAGAAGGGCTATGGCTATGCTACTCACAATATCAGATATGTCCCTAAATACATTTTTACTGTTGTAAACAAATATTTTATTAACTCTAGGCTGTCCAAATACACACTTATGAAAATTAGTTAGATATATTGTTAATTCTTAGACTAAAACAATTTGCATGTTATAAAAAAAAAAAAAAGGTTTACCATTCCCCTTTTTTGGTAGCATAAAGAATTATAATAAAAAATTATCAATGAGATGCAAATGCTAAAATGTGGCGACACCAATACATGTTTCTTACAAATATCGACATTAAACAGAATCTTCCCTCTGTTATTTTGCCAAAAGCATTAATAAGCAAAAATCTTTGGTGGCTTCTAAACACTTAACAATTTAAGTAACTATTTGAATGAAAATAATCTGTATTTCAAAGTTTATAGAATAAACAGATATTTATTAGATTTAGCTATTGAATTAAAATGGGTGCACACTTAAGAGAATTAAAGATGACAGAGCAACCATTCAAGATTTACTCACTATACAATCAATACATGCATTTTGTGCAGTGATCTGTTGATTTCTTAAAAAAATTAGTGTGAGCGAGAGTTGTTGGAAAGTTTTTATTTTTATAAAGCTATTTAAACATTAAACTATTGTTTGAATGTTACTCTACATTTTTATTTGCTATTAACAGTAAAATTGGAGGTACCCCTCCCATACACACTTTACAATACCAGCCTTGTACAGGTACTGGTGTACAATAGCGAATATGGAACCCCATGCAAAGCTACATATCTACATATGCATGCAAAGCTATCAGGTAGAACATTGGTCGTTTCTTGTACATACTGATCACATTGGGAATCAAATGTCTGATGCTGTGCAGCCGATTTCTCAACGTGTCCAATATCCATTGCTAATCCGTGCACACACACTGTACAACTGATGGGCCAACTTACAAACAGTGATTTAATGTGTACCCAGCTTTTAGAAAGTGTTTTTATTAAAGGATTTAAGGTGGCGCTATAAAGTATCTCATTTTAAATAACTGTATGAGCTGCCACATTACAGCAGTAAAACAAGTTAAAACCAGTTCTTAGAAATTACAAAGACATTTTAATAGAAGGAGATTCTCCCAGAACACCAATCATGCAAGTCATACCCACAGTAGCAGCCCAGAGGACCCCTAGTTAAATAATTCACAAGGATTTTATGATGGGATTGTCGTCATTACAACCACACCAATTATAATTATTTATAACCATAAATTAGACTGATTAGTGGCTCTTTACAGAGTACTGTTTTTTTAAAGTAATTTTTTAGTTAACTATATATATGTATGTATTTTATGTCCAACTTTTTACCAAGTATTGTGCAAAATGTAACACAATAACGTAATTGCTAGATTTTGGTGTTCTCTGTAGATCTAATATTCAATTATCACAAATGTAAAATATACTTTAAAAAAAATAATAAATAAATAAAAACCTCAATTTTTTTTTGCTTTTATCTATATTCAATGCTATTTGTACTCCCAATAGTCTTCTAAGTCAAATATCAGGGTGGAAAAATGCATGCCACTCTGGTGTCCATCAAATAGCTTACCTCCAAAACCACCTGATTTACTGTTACAATTACTATGCAAATATGACAGCATAATTGTAAAACATAAATGTCAAATAATCGAAATTAAGGTGTATTTTACCTTTACTGCAGTCAAAAACACACAAAAGGCATCTCCAAAATCAGTGTAAGTTTCTGTGTAAAATCCCTCATTTGAGACACTTGGCCAATAACGGACTGATCCTTGACTCGTAGCTGCCATCAAGGCGATCAACTATGTAACAAATTGGTAAAGATTTATCAGTCAATGTGCACTCTAAAAATATTACATTTGTGCTAAGAAGACTATAACCAAGTTCTCATTTCAACTATCTAATGACCATAACTTTTCTTTTTTACTTAAAGGGCACATCAATAGAAAGGTAGTACAAAGCCTGCACATGAGAAGAATAAATAAGTCCAATATAAATTAGAAACTCAAATTTTTTTTTGTTATACTACCGTCAATGTTTTAATTGTCTGCATTAGGAAGTGTTACCATGTTTAGACATTTTTTCAAGGTGATAACACTTTTGGCAATAACACAGCAGATATTATGGTTTTCAGACTGTATCAATGTCAAATTTGTGATTGCTGCCCTAGTGAGCAAAACCAATATTAATCACAAATTACAATTTCCAACTACCTGAAGACAAATTATTAAACCCATAAGAGTTCCAAGATGTTTTCTTTTTTTTTTTTAGACTGAAAAGCTTTTTTTGAGGAAAATAATCTGGAATTGTATGAATGAGTGATAGTCAAAAAAAAAGAAAAGAAAAAATTACTTGCATTGATGTTGGAATGTTACCAGTTATTAAGTTCCAAAATAGTTCAGTAGAAAGGTAAAAACCACAACTATGTTGATAAATATATTATAGACTACAGAAATGCTAGGGTCTCTTACTTGTGTCGATGAGGCATCACCATCAAGAACAGATATATCTACCAGATCTGCAGACCATGGATAATCACTAGCTGGTAGCTGCAGCTCTTTACACAAGGATAACTGATGCATGAAAGAATGGATAAAATGTTAAATGATGTATTAGTGTTCTCTTTGCTAACTACAGGATAAATAACACATAAAAATAAGGTATGTATTCAGCTGGTGTTAAAAAGTGGATTACCTTTGAAGACGAAGGCCCAGTTATCTTCCAGATAATAATACGATCCCTCCATACCAACCAGGCCCATCCAAAACTGTGAATCTTGACAGTTAGAGAGTCTTCTTCTGTGGAGGGGAAAGGAAAATAAAAATAAAAAATACAGCATACTATAATGTTCAGAAGTCATTTTGTCTAATTTTATCGACCTTCCTTATAATATCCCAGAGAATCAGAATTCATGTGGCTACACACAATGCGCTTACAGTCAGAGAAGCACCAGGACCTCTTATTAATATCACTCATACCCCTTTCACATCACCACTAAAAACCTGGGTTGTTGGCCTTAGACCCAGGTCAAGGCTTAAACAGCCAGAGGTCTAATGACCCGGGACTCTGTCACAGGAAAAGAGAAGGGTTTTTCTGTGTCCAACCCCGGTAAGGTGGTAGTGTGAAAGGTGCCATCTTAGTTTTTCAACCTGGGTCTCGCCCAACACACCTGATTGGATGGATTTGTTTACTACTGCTATATCAATAATAAACAAATCTCTCTTCCAGAGCCGTGTCCAAGCTGCCAGGGCAGACCCAGGATCCAGAATTTTTTTTTCAATGAAAATCGTCGTGGAGGTATTACTGTGGTCAAAAAATAACCAATCCAATACATTTCATCTACATTTACTTAATATTTAGCAACGTTTTTGATATTCAGAATTCTATCAATAAGAGTAAAGGTTGTTCCAGTGGTCAGCAATAAGCCCAACAAGTCAGTGTTGATATGGTTTGTGACTCAAACTTACAGTTAAAATTGTTAAATAGAAAAGGACAATAAAACTATTATTACAAAAATACAAATCTGGATAGGATCGTTAGTTGTAGTAGATTTATAGAGAAGAAAAAAAATGTTGAAAAGAAAATATTTCTGTATCAGAATTATAACATCACAAGACTTTTTTATTCTAGACGCACATAAAATATGACATTAAAAAATGACTTATAAATCCTTAAACTGTCGCTGGCATCTGTAAGATAAGTACGAGCTACTTTGAATTAATCTCTGCATACACACATGACTTGCTCATGGAACAGAAATTATTTAGCTGTGTGGTTTTCAGAATTTTAACTAATATTCATAAGACAGTGCTTCTAATTTAGTAAATTACAAATAATCAGAAATATCATTTGCAGGTTTTAAATATACATGATAAAAAATAAACCTTTAATGTGAAATTTCTGCTGTAAAGCATAATGTTTAAATTAGGGAATCTCAGAAAAAAAAAAAAAAGGAAAAAAAATGCAAAAGAAATCAATACATTTGCTTGAAAAACAATATTTTAATGCTCTGTTATCTGTAGCTATAGTTGTCCAAACGCTGCTCACATATGGGTGAACCCCACCCCAAGAAAAGACAGAATAACATTTTTTTGTTGGAGCGCAGGATGGAACAACTTATAGGTTATGTAAAATACATAGTGTAAGAAACTTTATAAAATCATACAATAAAAAACTAATTAACATAGAAACAATCATAAAAAGTACAGTATAAGTAAAAAGCTCTGTATAATACCCAACTTATTATAAACGGGGCACCAATATTAATATGCAGAAATCGAGATATCACTGCTCAAATAAAAACAAAAATAAAAAGATGGCCACTAATGGTAGATTGACATGTAGAGGAATAATCTGGTGTGAAATTTTTATGTCTCCTTATGAATGATGAAAATGAAGGTAAATTGACAACGCAAGTTGTGGTGTAATTAGAATCCACTGGAATGGTGGCTCTGTAAAAGGTTTGAGCATTATACATTGTTTTGTTGATCTGTTATAAGGTTGACAGTGAGATGATCAAGAGCTGCAATTATAGTAGCTGGGTACACATGGGTTACAATAGTTTTTCACACGATTATTCAAATTATATCGTTTAAGTGTGTATGCTACAATAAAATATAATCATTGCAAATTACACATCGATGACTGCATCTTTTATACTTTCCAATTTGTTCAAACAATGTCCCAATACCGGTAGAATAGTGTAGTTTGTATGCTTTTCATACTTTGCTACAAACAAGTACACTAATTTCTGAAGTAGTTCAAGCATTCTCCCAAGAAAATTTTGCCAGCCGGGTGTATAAATAGTAGCTGGGTAAGGACGATGTGATACTTTGCAATAATACTTGACGGGATCCAGCCTTCGGAGTTCATCACTGGAAATGCACTACTAGGAATTGGGATATACTGGTTTTGTAACCATTTTGTTCTGTTGGCTGTGATCTACTGGTGGAGGCAACGTGACATCTCCATCAACACTGCAAACTATAATTTTGTCCCCTCCTGTTTAACAATTTAACATATAACACCAGTAACCATCCTACATTACAGTATCCATGTGAGCTTTATAAAATACAGACACATCTTGTACCACAATAAAAAAAAATAAGCAAATCCTAGTCTCTGCTGTACAATTCCCACTGCCTCCAGTGACTGCCATACAATACAGACCTCATTCTAGTGACCACCATACAGCTATTATGCTAGTGATTGCTATACCATACAGATCACATGCTAGAGAACGTCATACAATACAATACAGATTGTATCCTTGGGGCCACTATACCATAAATTTTAACATTCTTGTAACCACTATGCAGTTAAAAAAAAGACCCCCTTGTGAGTGTCATAAAATACAGAAAACATATTTGTAACCACAATATAATAGTACAGCCTTTTAATTGCTTACTATTATCCAGAGAAGCCTCCCCATAAACACACACTTGTGCACAATGCACTAAGTCTACTCTCCCCCTCCTTGTGTCTCCCCAAACAGGCAATCTCCCCCACCTTATGTGTCTTTAGCTATCCAATATCTCCAACCCTTTGTCTCTCCATCCATCCATCCAATCTTCACCCTTGTGTATATCCAACCATCCAATCTCTCCCGTGTCTCCAACCATTCAATATCCCCTTCCTTGTGTTTCTCAAGCCATCCAACATCCATCGTATATCCAGATTAACAATATTTTACCCTTGTGTTATCAAATCTTCCCCTCTTGTGTCTTCAGCCATAGTGTATCCTCCCCCTAGTGTGTCTCCACATATTTTATCCCCAACCTACAAATTCTCTTTAAAACTTCTCATACAATTGCTTTACTATTTGTGTGTGAATGATGCTGATGTAACCTTAAGTCATGAAGGAAGCTGCAGGTATTGTATGAGTCCCAACGGACAGTGGTTATCCTCCGATGGGCGGTACACACTTTCTGCTGCTTCTGCTGGGCAATGGTGCAGCAGTGCCAGAAAGCCTTTACAGCCCATCAGAGGACAGCCAGGACTGAAAGCTGGAAATCACAATCAACGTTTTGGTCAGGTCAAATGGGTGGTAAGCTATAATAGCCGTGTGGAGCACCCTGCTAAAAGGCCCTGCAGAGAACACTGGGGTTTTCCTTTGCAAGCGGGCATATTGTTGTAGCAGGGGGTTATAGTACAGATCCACATTTAAATCTTAAGTAGTGTGTAAGTAAGTATCAGGCAGCTGATCAGCACTTCATATAGTAATTAAAACTCTTATCCTTAAAGGGATTAAATTGTTTAAAAACAGCTAGTGTATATACAGCTTTAGTTATGTTACTCAATTTGCAGTAATGTACAGCTTAATCTTTGTACTAAAATTTAAAGTTGAGGCAAAATATGTCTCTTGCCATTCTAAATCTGTCCATACACTTCACAGTGTTCTCTCCAGGGCCTTTTAGCTCCATCCGGCTGATTTGCGCTTAACAACCAGCCAGGGCTGGAGCTTTCAGTCCTGCTGACAGTCTGTCCTCTGATTATCTGTGCCATTGGCTAGCAGCAAAAAGTCTGGACTTACTTCCTGCACCTTGACACTAGCGTCTGAGGTCACTTCAGTGTCATTAGTGCAGAGTATGCGCTATGAAGTAACTCAGAGTGGAATGCAGACAGCAAAAGGTAAATTAAGGGAATTATGAGAGGGAAGGGAAGTTTTTAAAGAGAGATGTAGGTCACTAAGTTTGCAGACACGTATGGTGGATAGAGAGACTTAATGGCTGGAGACACTAGAGGGGGAGATTTGATGGCTGGATATCCAAAAGAGAGTGAGATCTGGATTTATATTGATTGTGTTGTAAGTAATCTATAGGTTACTAATGGGACACTAATGTCACTATTAAAAGGCTGGAGACACTGAAGGGGGGAATATTAGAGGGCTGTAGAAGAGTGGTAGATTGCATGGCTATAGACACACAAGAGAGGTATATTGCATGGCTGTAGACACACAAGGAGGGTAGATTGTATGCCTGTAGACACACAAGGAGGGTAGATTGTATGCCTGTAGACAAACTAGGGGGGTAGATTGTATGGCTGTAGACAAACAAGGGGGTAGATTGCATAGCTGTAGACAAACAAGGCGGTGTAGATGGCATGGCTGTAGATACACATGGGGAGGGGAGACTGGATGGCTGAATACACACAAGGAGTGGGCAATATCACAAAAGAGGAAGCGCTGCTCTGATAGAGACACCTTGCATTATACTGCATTCAATAATATCATGTAATATAAAAAGTTCATAATATATAAAAATAAAATTGATATAGAAGCTAAAAGATAAAACCATTGGAGATTCTTAATAGAAAAAAAACAGAAACAAAGGCATATGTATGTATGTATGTATGTATGTATGTATGCATGCTTTATACAAGCCTTTTTTTCCCTGCATTTTGGTTACAAGAAAGTTGTATTTATTATATAGCGGTCGCAATCTGCCTTGTATAGTCATGTTTTATCAAAAACCCACAAGAAAAAGAGGTAGGTGGTGGTGGTGGGTAGAAACACCAGCATGTAAAGTCTTGAGGAAGATGAAACCTGCACAAATATGAAAATTGCAAGTCCCAAGCGTCCAAACAAATATGGCAGTACAGGAAAAACATGAACAAAGAAAAAAAAAGACAGCTCACAATGGTGTGATTGGATGGCTCCAGTTCCTGTAATATTTACACACAGGACATAAATTCTCCTTATGGGGTTTTTAAATACCATATTTATAACAAGCCTTTTACCTATATTTACCAAATTAAGATTTACTCATGGGTGGGATACGATTATCTAACTTGACAGTAAACATTAGTAATAACAGATGAGCAAAAACACAACCAATGTGAACTATCAAACAGCCTTTTGAAAAAATTAACTTAAATTATGATGAAATCTTAATAGTACAATGGGCCGGATCCAGGACTAGGTCCGTCTGCCATAGACGGACGTAACTCAATGAACAATAGCTACTGCGCATGCGTAGTAGCTATTGTACGTAATCTGCGTATCGTTTCAATACGTAGATTGCATAAATGCGGTCTTTTAATAACCATAAAAAATAAATAACTCTATATTACAGTATACAAAGTCAAGAAACCCAGAATCTTACCATTTGCATTTGTTAAAGCCTCCATGACTTTAACAGGAAGCGATGAGCCAAAAAGCTGAACATTGTAATTTACCGTTTCACCTGCAGATGGGTGTAAAGCAACTCTTGTAGGTGTTGCCCTGGAACAAAAACAAAATATATAGTTTTAAGCAAAACTAACTAAAAAAAAAAGGACATGATTGGTAAATATATGACTGACTGGCAGAGATGTGGGACTCTACATGACTAGGACTAAATTAATTCATTATATAAATACTTGAATTAGACACTACAATTACTTTGCATTAAAGTTGAACAGGGCTTGACAATTGAATTTTTTAAATCTAGGATTTAGGAGTCAGGTTTTTCAACAAATATTTTATATGGACAATTGTGTGTGTAAAATAAATACATTTTATATATAACACAGAAATGATTGTCCATATCAAATAGTCAAAAATAGCCTCTGGTAAAAATAAATGTGTACACACACACACGTATCATACAGCTGGAAAACCTAATGAGCATGATTCACGTTTAAATACTTTACCAGCAACTAATTGATTTTTAATCTCCTATAACCTCAAAAGATTTAAATATGTATTAATAATTTAACACCACATCTAAACTCAATTAAGGTTCCTTTAAATAGCTGACAGTTAATACTAATGAACACCTTCTGATAAAACGCATACGTAGAGAAAGTGCAATGGAATTACTTGTGTGAATCCCTTACACTGAGATCGTTTGTGACTTTACATGCAAGTATTATATGATTTCCAGCGTTGAACTGACATCAGGACTATGAGCTGTTTTTCTTGAAAAAAACCCTCTATTGCATGGGCTAAAGAGGCTTAACATTAACTCAAGTGACACTGTTTTATGTAGTATTCTAAACATATTTTACAAAATGAATTAACCATCTCTTACTTAACTGATAATGCGTTGTGTGAGTGACATCCACTAAAAGATCATTAAAAATACAGCCATGCAGTTGTTTCCAATTTCCGAATATGGCACTTTACTGCCTGTTTCAACGTATGGATTCTTGACAGAGACTCCTGGTTTGATTGCAACCTTGCACTTTTTAACTGGTGGGACATTTGGTTATGTCCACATATAAGGAACATTATTAATCTCACTTATATTGGAGATCCATAATACAGGGCAATTATGTTTACAACTGGTTTCATTAAACTTGTCACAATTTAAAATCACACATTGAATTTACTTGCATTTTAGTACTGTTTATTTTTAGTTTTGAGTTATTAATTGCATATAATAAAACATAAATACTGGTTGTAAACACAATTAAACCCATAGTGCTAATTCTGTTTTACCTTGCATTACTTATGTAAACTGAATGAACAGCATCCAGATTGGAGACAGTGCTCTTGGGGTTAAAAACTGTGTTACCCAATAGGTCGCCTGAAGTGCTTGTTTAAACTTTTGTTTTACACTTCAGTATATATCTTAAGCAGCTTATAAAACAAAATAAAAATTTGATGAGCTGTGGAATGAGAAACATTTTTTGGGTCCCTCAATGGTATTAACTAGTGTTACCCCTGGATAGCTGGCATTTAGCATGTTACATTTGTTTATATGCTAAAGTCATGAATTAAGCATCACAAATATATCATTTAATATAACATCAAATCATATATCAATTTAAAGTAACATTACATGACTGAAAAGAATATACTCAAATTGTTAGTGTGTGTGTGTGTGTGTATATATATATATATATATATATATATACACACACACACACACACACACACACACACACATACACA
>WWET01000224.1:870955-883169 GCA_011038615.1 Limnodynastes dumerilii
ATATACATATACACACACACACACACACACATACACAGATGCTTGAGTTTGTGAACCCTTCAGAATTTTCTGTATTTATGCATTTGACCTAAAACCACATCAGGTCTTAAAAGTAAATAAAGAGAACCAAATCGAACAAATGAGTGAATTACACTAATATATTTATTGAGCAAAATGATTTAATAGCACATATCTGAATGGCAGAAGTATGTGAACCTCTAGGATTAGCAGATAATTGAAAGTGAAATTGGAGTCAGATGCAGTGGTCACGCTACATGATTTTTATTATTGGTAATGATAATGATAATCCAGACTCCTGCATGCTTTCTGTACTTGTGGGAGTCTGTTCGTCCAACAGAGAGAGGAGTGAACTTCCCGTCACTCCCTTCTTTCATGTGGGCTTTATGGCAGCTTACACTACTACTTGTGCACATAGCCACTTGCTTCAGTTCCATCTCCTGCAGCTGGGAGGGCTCCAGAGAAAGGGGAATGCAGAAGACAAAGAGAGAAACCAACACTAGCTGTGTTATCCTGTAATACGCTGCTACCTGTACAGGTCCTAGACGAAGGGGAAATCTTTAAAATGTACCAGGAAAAGTGGCCACACTTGTTATATGAATGAGAGAAAACTTCAAAGTGTAAGTGCAAACTTCCACAATAAGACTGAAGAGATCACACAGATCTACACAATTGGTACCTGGTCTCTATATTCTCTCCCCCATTATTTTATTCTTTCCCATTCCTGAAAGTAAGACTGTCATAGAGAGCACCGCAACCTTAGGAAGACTTTTAAACATGATCTGTATAATCACCCTCAGGACGGACTTTACAACTTTTTAAACTTTGAGAGCAGTATAGAAGGAATCTAAAGCCGGCCATACACCGGAGCGATTATTTGCCCGATCATCCAATTATTGGGTGATCAGGAAAATGATCGCTCTAGTTAGTGGACAAGATCGATTTTTAAAATGCCATATAAACGCACCAGAAACGTTCTGGTACGATTATTTGGTCTTTCAGCCTGTTTGATTTAAATTGGGCGCTAGCGAACAATAATTTAAGGGACCCAATCAGCTTACTGAAAGGCTACCTATTCTTTAAGTGCATCCCTCTTATGCTAGCATTATTGGTCCCAGCAGGAGAGGTGTATGGTGCCGATAACGGGATATTTCCCTGGCGGGAAATCACCCTGTTTATCGGGACACCCCCTGCTGGGATCGATAATTGACCTAGTGTATGACCATCGTCATTGCAATATTCACACAGCGGTAAATAGTCTAATGCACAAACATGTATGGTTGGAGGACATCTTATCAGAGTATTAATTTATGATATAAGAACAGTAACAAGAATTACAATTATTTTGGGAAACGGTTGTTGAGAACCATATTTAACACACCTGCATGTGATGATTGAGGGATCATACAGGGGCTGATTCAGAGCTGCACTACCATTGTTTGGTCCAAGTGTAGACCTTTGCAATACCATGTTCGAGGCAAATTTACATTGTGAAAGCAGAATTAGAATTGAGAGGTAAAGTTTCTTAGGTCAACTCTATTTCATAAATTTAACATAAAGCTGTTCAGTATTGGAGTTCTATGTGCAAATGTATTTTCCCTGTCTGAGGTACACAACTAAAAAAAGGAAACACTAATCCCTATCAGAATGATCACTTGAGTGGACAATTCGAATAGATTTTTTATATTGCTTACTGCAGCAAAACACAAATGACCCAACCGATCATACTGGAAACATTTTGAAGAACAGAACAGATAATGATCAGAGAGATGCACTCCAGAACACTATCACTATACTAAAGAAAAAAGCACATTATTTATTCAACAAAGTGTGCAGCATGGTAAAACCATCATGTATTTATTTACATATGTGAGTTCATTGCTGACAAGTATATCCAAATATGTTGCATGTTCACGTAAATAAAGAATGATTGTGATGAACTTCAATATAACATATGGTAATTAATTGCACAAAAGGTTGCACTGTTTATTTTCACTTAATGCCACATATCACTGCAACCCAACTCACATAGTAAACACTGAAAGCCTTGGAAACATCAGTTATGGGAGAGCACCAGCTTCAACAAACAGTGGGCATAATTGTATAGCTTAAAATAGATATGTGGGAATTACAATCGCAAGTAGATGCAGAAACAGCACAAATGCACCAATTACCATCAGCCAAAACAGTCAGGATTTGTCTATTTTGCCTTACATTAAAATATTTTTACTTCAGTTTGTAATGAATTAAAATGAACATGAAGCCAAACCAGTTAGTTTAATGTATTTACGCTAGACGATGATGTAAAATCGGCTATTTGTATTTACTGCGCATGTGCGTGGCAGATGTTACGCCACATAACTCCTAACCATCAGCGTAAATACGAACGAAGGGGCAGGGGCATCACTACGACACCTGTAATTACGCTTTGGAGGCATTTAAATTGGACAGTACGGGCTGGGTTAGGCTGTCACATACATAAATCCATTACATTAGATGTCAGTACTTAAGCTAGGAAAAGTTAAGGTAGGGATTGGGTAGCATAAAACGGCCAAAGTACGTACGAGCAAGGGGAGTGCATTGTAATTACGCTACGTGTTCAAACTTAACTAGCCCATAGGTCTGGATTTACCCCAATGGCCGTAAACCTACTACCGTGGAGCTGATACAAAGCTGCACTTATTTTTTAAGGTTTAAGTTCAGTGTGTGCATGTCTGTTCAGTCTGTGCATATGCACAATGGGAGTAGCACGAAAACATAAAAGGCAACTCATCCACCTGTGTTCACTTCAAAGTGCTTTGTGGTAGTGGAATGGAGTATTAAATGGGAAAATAGGCTGGTAAGAGGTGATGTGAATGCCTTCTCTAACATTTGTACCACTTCATGGCTGGTGTAATGGTAAACGTCTTCATGAAATGCCCCACTCAGCTTACAAATATCAATGCTTTTTATGTCACAGCAGTGTGCTACCGGGTCTGCCTGAGCGCCCTATGCTCTGTACAGCGCTGCGGGCACCTTATAAATAGTAATATTGGTGAGATAAGCAGCAGTCCTGTGTTAGTGCTGTGATATTGGATAAAATTGCACGGTTATCATTGCTGCTTGCCGAATGTCAGCGGCTGGCCAGCTTTATGCTTGTCACAGATCTATTTTAAGTCGTAGTGCACCTGGACAGGCGATAGGCATGCACATACGTCTCTGTGCTTCGCGTATCACTCACCGCATGCCACCACCGATGGGGGCTCTGCGACCAATGGGTGAAAAAACCGGGGAGCCGCCAGACACTCCGGGCCCGAGGCTCTTCCTGACCTCGGGAACACGACCGCCGAGTGGCCGCCGTGCTGTCACAGCAGCCGGTCCTCGGGGGGACGGGAACATCGTAAAAGTTCCCAAGTCTCACACTCCCGCCACTGAGCTGAGAGGAATCGGCGGACGCGCCGTGCGTGTGACACAAGCGGCAACTGGAAATGACGTGGAGGAGGCGGCAACGCAGTTCTGTGCATGAGTGTTCTTCTGTAACGCTGCTGCGGCCGCCGTCCTCACCAACACCATGTAGGTTGTGGCTCCTGAGCGGAGGTTTTACGCTGCTGTATCGTTGTTATACGCTGTGTAGGAAAGGTCTTTATATTGCATCTGAGGGTATTAATGGGTGCACGCGCGAGTTGGGGTTTTGTTTTTTTATTATCTTTTGAAATGTGTGTAATGAAGCAATGCATTCAGGCCGGCCCCTTCAGCCATGACCTGTGCAACCCGTGACTGCCAGGCTGAGTGGCTAGTAGCCGTGAGAAGGAGCGCCAGGACGAGGTAGGCTACCAGTGGACAGAACCCCCCCAGTAAGGAGGTCCTGGGGCGGGAATGGAGACAGACGTGGATTCACATGAAGTTTATTTTCTGCATTGCAAGTTTTTATGGAAATGTATGATCAAGTCTTTGGCGCTTTCTTTTGATCGTTGGATAGTGCTGTATTTTAGTGTAAACTGACCCCCAACCACTAAATAATCCTTTAATGAATAAACTGGATATCTAATAGAACGTCAAGCGTTAAAACCACATCTTGTTCTGAGGGCATTTACAAAATGTTAGTATGAGAACTATGTAAACAACAGGGAGGCTGCTGCTTTAATGGCAAGAGTCTGGCTGCTTAAGCAGGGCAAAAGAAGCAGAATGCTTCATATGGGATGTGTAGTGTAGTCTTGTTAAACATCATTACACCAGAAACGTCTAAAGATTTTACTTAAGCATATCAAACAGATCAGTCTATAGATGTGACAACAGATAGAAACCAGCAATCGTTCCTACATGCATCATAACTGCACCAAAATGTTGTGTAGACAAGTCAACACAAAATGTGTTTTATTTTTATGCAAAAAGATCGTGTTTAAGTAATACACAGCTGTATATATTTGGACTATTTTCTAAACTAGCTTGAAATGCCATTGAATCCATATATTTGTTTTTTAGTTTTTAAAATGCATTGATCTAAAAACATTTGCTTGTTTTTTTTATCTGTAGGTAATTATTAATAAAGAAAATGTCGACAGAATGTCTCATGAATCCAGAGTTTTTAATAGAGTTCATTGAAATGTACCGATCTTTTCCATGCTTATGGAAATTGAAATCCTCAGATTACTCCAATCGACAGAAAAAAGCAGATGCTTATGACAACTTAGTCAGTCTTTGCAGAACTGTTTGTCCCACAGCGACCATAGAACTTGTTAAAAATAAGATTGCAAATTTGCGAACAGTCTTCAAAAAAGAATTAAAGAAAGTAGAGTCCTCCAAAAGGTCTGGTGCTACTGGTGATGACGTTTACATACCAAGACTGTGGTACTTTGATCTTCTGAAATTTACTATTGATCAAGAAGTTCAAGAAGTGCAAGCACAGTCTATAGCCACCTTTCCTGACACATATGATGTGCCACAAGAGGAAGAAAACACTGATGACAGCCTAGAAAGTGTTGGTGACTGTACAAACTTGTCCCAGGTATATAATTAATTCTTTTATTTGACTTATTTCATTACATCTATATAGATTTTATTGTTCTGAAAGTCATGACTGTAATTTGCTTAAGCCATATAAAACATCTGATAAACAATGTTAATTAAGCAAAATTTGCTCTAATAACATTTCATTTTGGTGGTTTACTGTATATGCTCACTAAGAACTGGCACCAAGGAATACCCTACCTTTAAGTTTCTAAACTTGCACAAATGTAAAATGCCAGGTGGTCTGGATCTGTTCACAGTCTGCTAGTACGGAAACACTGTACATTTTAATATCAAGTCACGTCCACTTGAGAGCACCACCTGACTCCTCTGTTGTAAAGCTGGGAGGGCATGGATGAACTTGCAGAACGCAAACATTTAAGAAATTAAATCTGATCGTGCAGTGAACTGTAGGAAATGTAACGTTAGGAACTGGTCCTTTGTTAATAATTTTTCTATGTGGTCCTGTGTAAATTCACAATTTCACTGTTTGTGAATACAGTGATCCACAATATTTAGACAGTTAGCAAATTCATATCCTTAAATTCCACTTGCCACTCTTCCACACAAACATTTATAAAAATGATTTTATTTACACATAGAAATATAGAAAGTGCTGGCAGATAAGAGCCACATGGCCCTTTCAGTCTGCTCAGTTGTTTAAAACTATACTGACCCTAGACCCTATTTGCTCTCAATTTAGTTTGAGATTTAGGATATCCTTATATTTATCCCAAGCATGTTTAAACTGTTGAACTGTGTTAGCCTCAAACACCTCAGATGGGAGTCTATTCCACTTATCTATCACCCTTTCAATAAATAACATTTTCCACACATTACCTCTGCATCTACCACCCTCCAGTTTACACTCATGCACTCGTGTTCTATTACACCTCTTTCTTTGAAAAATGCCACCGTCCTTTAGCGAGTCACAACCCTTGATCTATTTGAAAGCTGCTATCATATCTCCCTCTCCCTTCTCTGCTCCAAGCTATACATGTTTAGTTTCTCTAGCCTTTCTTGGTATGTTTTGTGACACAGACCATGGACCATTGTAGTTGCTTTTTTATGCACTTTTTAAATATATTTATGTCTTGCTGGAGATATGGCCTCCGCAACTGAACACAGTATTCTAGGTGAGGTTGTATCAATGATCTATAAAGGGGCGTAACTACTCTCCTTCTGCTACTAATTCCTGACTTGCCTTTCTCATTGCTTTGTTACATTGCTTGGCCACCTTTAAGTCACATTAAATTATAATGTCTCCTAGATCCCTTTCCTACGCAGTATTTTCTAATGTAATGCCATTAATGATCTATTAAGCTTTTGGGTTTTTGTGCCCCAAGTGCTTGATTTTGCATTTTTTTGCTTTATACTGCAGTTGCCACACTCGACCATTCCTCCAGTCTACCTAGATCCTCCCTCATTTTGTTTACACCTCCTGGCTTGTCTACCCTGTTACATATCTTTGTGTCATCTCACTGGTGGTAATAAATGCTGTAGCTGCTTTAAACTAAACTGCAATCCCTGCATACTTTTTTGTGCTTTTTGGGCATATAATTGGTTCCTATAGGCAAAATCACTTTTCCAAACCCACAGCTTGGTAATTCTGGTCCTTGGTCTCATAATTTTTTTTTTCTTTTTTCTACTTTAATGCTGTAGAATCCTTTTGGAATCAGGCCGAGTACCACCTGCATATCATGCAGATATGTACCCACTACCTACATGGATATTCTATTTTTTTATTTACATTATTATTATTTTTTGTAATGCTGTTGAGGTACATTTTTTTTTACATATTACATTGACACCTAGATTTTTTTCATTAAATATTCTCTGCCATTTGATATTGCATCTTGTTAAATTACAAGAAGGCTGTTACCCCTTTACAACCTTGCCCAGTCACCCCAAGTACCACCTGGCAGTAGTCCTAGTTCCACCAGTGGTAATAGTACCACTGGTTGAGAATCCCTGCTGTAGAAAATAAAAAATATCAGTAACTTCCCAAAACCGCCCTCAAAATGTCACTGTTCCTGTCTGTAACAAATAAATAATGGATGAAAGCATTACCAGAAAACGTCCTATGTAACAGAAAACGTAATATCATTTTGACCCTTATTACTAAAGCACCTTACTTTTCTATTATAGATTGCTCTTCTAGGACCGGATCCAGACCTCCGCTGCTCCAACCTCAGCCAAGGTCCGATGAAGCTTCCCCGCTGCATCAAGAAATCAGTACGGAAAAAAGAAGTCCCCTACCTTAACTTTTCCTTACATGTAAAATGGGGATGGTGCAGAAGGCTGGATAGTATACAAGGGCTGAAACCAGTCCTTACAGTACTATATGCATGCCTCTCCCACAGAATGGAACCGTAATGCATCCTGTCTCATCACCTTTTAAACAGGATTGATTTTTGGATCCAGAGGATCCAGATCTGTACTGGAAAAGTGGCGTTTCCTTATGCGCCGCTCATTCTAATGCTTGTAAAACACTCCCTTGTAGGAAGTCTGCATTGGGTCCATAGTCATTAGGAGTAGACCACTTTGAGGGATTAGTTTTTACCTCCTTTTTGTTTTATTACAAATAATTTCCCACTGTTTTTGCACTTTTTTTGTATTGTCTTAATTTTTTGTGACTGTTTCACATACCACTAGTTGTTTATTTTTGTTATATGTTACTAGTGAATTTCAACATAATTAAAGATTTTTGTTTTAAACTCCCTACCAGGTGTACACTGAAAAAAATCCCGTCTATCTCCTTTGGTGATTTATCCCAGTTTTCTGTAGAACGGTGCTAACTATGACTTGCACATGGCTACTATATTGAATGCATATGTTCCCAGAGGATAGCTAGCCAACCAATGCAAAAGAGTTCATGAAACTTATTTCTAGTGTTTGCTAGGTCTGGAATATGTAGCTTAATGTTAACATAGTTAACACCACATATTCAAGTTTAATTAATTTATATTTATTTACAAAAATTCAGTATAGAGGAAACTTGTGATTGGAAAACTACAGACTTGTGCTAAAGTCAGCAAATCATGAGATCCAAAGTACCGCAAAATTCTTTGCTTCTGCTTGCTAGGATCCCCTGGATGAAAATATATGTACAGCAGGGATGGGATGTGAATGTCTTGTATGCAAGGTGGGAAAGGGGCTACATTTAATGTGCACAGTAAAGGCTTGTTCAAACTTCCAAGCTGTTCCCATTTTAAGTGAGAATGGCTTGGAAATTGTAAGACATACGCAGGAGACAGGATCAGGATATAGTGGAGATCCAGCCACTGTGCTCAGAGCTCCAAGTGCAGTGAGATTGGAGGTCTGGATCCAGTCCTAAATCTTTTTATGCCTATAAATCTAATTTTCTTTAAAAACTTAGATGTCTTTATTATCGGATTACTAGTTCTTAAAATTTGGCGCTATGCTCTCTATGCGTATCACCACAAGACTTTTTACAGCAATTATTAATATATTTAGAAAAGCATTGGGAGGCCCCATGCAGGTATATGGAAAGGGAAAAATGTTTGTACTATTTTAATAGGTTTTTTTCCCCCCTAGATCGTTATTACTAAGAAGAAAATGTCGTCAGAAATTTTTATGAATCCAGATTTCCTAAAAGAATTCATTGAAATGTACCGATCTTTTCCATGCTTGTGGAAACTGAAATGTGCAGAATATTCCAATAGACAGAAAAAAGCAGATGCTTATGACAAATTAGTCCGTCTTTGCAGAACCGTTTGTCCCTCAGCAACCATAGATCTTGTAAAACATAAGATTGCAAATTTGCGAACAGTCTTCAAAAAAGAATTAAAGAAAGTGGAGGCCTCCAAAAAGTCTGTTGCTACCAGTGATGACGTTTACATACCGCGACTATGGTACTTTGACCTACTGAAGTTTACTATTGATCAGGATGAGCAATCTATATCAAATTTTCCAGACACAAACGATGTGCGACAAGAGGAAGAAAATACTGATGATAGCTTAGAAAGTGTTGGTGAAAGTACAAACTTGTCCCAGGTAAGAAATGTATGTATAAATAAGGATATAGAAAATGTAACACCCTTAGGGTTTTAAACCAGTCCCTGTGCCCCATCCTCATTTCCACTAGCTTCAGATAACTCCTCAGGCTTGCAATGAGTTAACGGCTCTGTGGTCAGTAGTAAGCAGTAGTGACCGCTCTCAGTTACAGCTGTGAGGCAATCATGAATGAGTGAGTCATCCACCACTGCCTTCCACCTTCCACTTGTGCTTCAGATATAGAGTTGCAGCCCCTGTAACAGTACATCATTAGCGAGCCGCGGCTCTGTGTGGTATGCTGCCTTCGGAGTAGAAGCAGCTCTGGAGGGTCAGCACTTGGTATTCTGCTGCAGTTTTGATATGAAATTGATATGTACCCAGTGTTCTATGCAATTGCTGTAACTTTATTTTGATTTTGTTTGTCATTTTGTTGTATATTGGAAAAATAAAGAAAAAATTCTTTAAAAAAAACTAAAAAATACAGCACCTTGCTGAGCACTGTTTACACGTTTAAACAAACGCATCGGCTGTTCTGTGCATGTGCGGTTCAGATATAGACAGATATATTGTAATGTGTGCCTAGAAATTCACAAGAATTTACACATTGAATTCAAGTTGGTAAAATGTCTACATTGTCATGTGTTCATGCAAATCTATTGTAGAAAGCTTAACATTATATCCATTTCTGTGATCAGATTAATTGCTCCCAACTGTTTGAATAAATTTGTCATGTTTCAACTACAATAATACAATTAAGTATTCAACTGTTAATAAAATACTTTTCTTAATGTTTAGGTTTGTACTCGTACTCGAACTCAGGAAGTCATTGAAATGCAACATCACGCCTATCCAATCTACAGCCAGAAGAGGAGAAAAGCTGCCAATGAGGACATAAGCAGACAGTTACTTACAGAAGCAGCTGCAGTCCTCAACCAAAAAGAAGACGAATTTGATGCGTTTGGTGTAACAGTTGCAGCAAAATTGCGTAAAATGGATGACAAGCAAAAACTATTATCAGAGGTTCTCATAACAGATATTTTGTTTAAAGGTATGATGAAAAAGCTCACAGAAGACACTAACATCTCTCTGTTTCCAGTCCCGCACTATGCTTGTCAACCACCAAGTTGCTCAAGTTCTATAGAATATAGTATTCCGAATCCTCAGGCTGCAACCTCCCCACGGCAAGAATTTGTTTCCTACAATCATGAATATAGCTGTAGTCCTACTCCAGTCAGGGCTAACACTTCGTTTTGTATGTCCCCACTCCCTGCTTCACAAGTTACAGACTCTCCACAATACAAAGAACAACACTTGTAAAAATGTATGATCGAAAACTTTCATGTTTTAAATCGGACACTACAATTAAAACTGTTTCTTATTAGGGTTATACTTTTAAGTTGTTTTATTGTACATTCATATTTCTGGTTTTATATCAAATTTTGTAATAATTGTTCTTAATTTCCTTATTTAAAATATTCAGTTTGGTATTACTATATATTTCCAATGCAATCTTAATTTTTTCATGCAATAGATTATGGAAGGAAATGACTGAAAATACTAATAAATGCCCAGGAACCATAGCGATGTCAGAAACCTAATTGATCCTTTATATCAAATAGTAGTAGGTTCCAGTGGGGAAAAAGTGATTGTTAGAACCTGAAGTGAAGCACTGCCTATGTGCATCTTCAGGTTGTTTACTAATTGTTGCCATGATTTTTGTTTTTAGATGTACAGAAAATGTTTGAAAGTACAGTATTTTACCACTTTAGGACCACTTTAATAGTTCATTGTAACCTTTTTTTCCATTGTTACTAAAATGTGTTTCATTAAGCTTAATGTTTAGCTAGCAAGAGACTGAGAAGACATCTCTTTTACACATTATTATTGATGCAAGCAGGGGGCAGCAGTTGGTGATGAGGTTAAGAGCCTAGTATTTAATACAACCTGCCAGTTGTCTCTAACTACTAAGCACGTACATTTGGTGGACCAATTGCACCGTGGGCTACGGTTTCCCCCTGTTCTTTGTCCGTGTGTGTGTCAGAACGTGAGAAAGATATACACTTTTAGCAAATTGTGGAACACACCATCTGTATTGATTTTAACCATTAAATATTGCTATCTAATTTAAATGAATGGCATTCCAGCTGCATATGCAGGTAACCTAATTAAAGGCAACTGCATGTTTGAAAATTAACAAATACTAAACTTTCATAATTCATTTATTGTGTTAAGTTTAACGTGAGCAATAGATTATAATGCACAAATTATCACTTCTAAATACGAAGTCGAAATTTCTATTAATGTGCTTTACTGTGCAATGTGAAAGGCAAAACATAGGTTTTGAAAACTGAAGCACAGTTAATGTGTGTTCGGTATAGAGTGAAACAAATTTTAGGTTAGACAACAAATCTTTACTTGTTCATTGTATATGTTTTAGTTACTATGTGGAACAATCTCTGAGGGTGGGCCAAGTCACTTGGTTAATGTTTTTAGACTTTTTGCGAGATTTTCAATTGCATCTCATCTAACATACAGCATTACCAAAAGAAGATTAAACATTTAAACTGTGTCCTGTAACTTAGTTTACTCTGTAGAATTCTAAAATGTATTTTTTTTATTATGTCATTCTATTTATAAAATTTTGAGACCAAATGAATTTATTTAAAAATAATTGTATGGAATAATTCAGTCTATCAATCGTCAAGTTTTCAGTTAGAGATTAATGCATGGTTAGTAAGTTACTGGCTTTTGACTAGCGCACTGTAGCCACTTCTATTTTCTACAAGACCTGCATTTGATATCATGCTTTCAAAAGAATCCACAGATTGTCTTGAACACAACAGTTCAGCTCTGATGCTCAGAAAAAGATGCTGGCACGGTTTTCAGGTGATTAATGCAGGTATGAATATAACGCAAAGTAATCCATAATTTGACTGCATTATTTGCAATACTTGTTTGGAATAGATGGGCTGGATCCAGACCTTTTTGTGTGTTACGTACGTATGGAGGTCTGATAGTCTGCATGTAAAAGGGAAGAGGACTCCCATGTCATGCCCCTCTTATGGGTGGACTTAGTAGTTATGCTGTCATAGACCAACCTTAAGTCTCCTGTGCAGATCAACAGTCCATATGACTGCAAATCTGCACAGAAGTCTGAAAACCAGCCCACATTGTGTAATTTATATAGCCCCCC
>WWET01000225.1:0-16660 GCA_011038615.1 Limnodynastes dumerilii
CTGCTAAGGAAGCAGATGTCCAAAAAAGAAAATTACATTTATTCATAAGACGGCCTCCTCAGTGCACTGACCAATCACCAATCTGCCCCTGCACACAACTAAACACACTCAAAGGGCCTGATCCAGAGTAACGCTGTTGTGCTGAGCGTACTAACGCTCAGCGTAACAGCATTACACCCCCCCGACACTCCCCCTGCTAGATCGTAATTACACTGGGTTACGCCGGCTGAAGGCTTCCCTAAGTTCAGCCGGTGTAACCCAGTGTAACTACGCTGGGACGGCAGCGTTAGTACGCTAACGCTGCCCTTCCAGCCTCATTACCCTCCCCCCGTCTACCTGCACTAACCTCAGCATAGTAACGCTGGGGGACACCCCCTCCAGCATTACTACGCTGAAAGCTACAATCAGGTGTTTCCGTAGCAACGCTGGGCAACATCTGCCCGGCACTTACTCTGCTGGCTGGCGTTTTAACGTCCAGCGTCCAGTGTAGGTCTGGATCAAGCCCAAAAAGAATAATATCAAATATCTATGGAAAGAGTTGAAACTGGAGTCTTGAAAAGGCACCAATCACATCTGAGAAAGCTTCAGTAGTTTGCTCAGGAAGAATGGGACAAATTATCTTTTCACAGGTGCAAAAATTGCTTGATTGCAGTATTTGCTGCTAAAAGTTGCAAATTAAATATTAGATTAAGGATTACATAATTTTTGGCCATATTAATTTAAATTTTTTTTATTATTACAAGATATATTCTATTCCAGCGCAACATCAAATTCCAACACAAACTATTTCTTTCAATTTTTTTAGTATGGAATAAACAATTGTTAATGCCAATTACTTTACAGTTACCCAACTTACGCATGCAAAATGCTTAAGTGGGGTGTCTGGAGGGGAGGTTGCATGTGCGAAACAGATGTTATGTGCGTAACACCTATCGTTTCATGCACATAACAATTATCGTATGGAATTAAACATTGAGGAACTAAACATGTATAGCTTGGAGCAGAGAAGGGAGAGGGGGGACATGATAGCAGCTTTCAAATACATCAAGGGTTGTGACCAGCTAGAGGAGGGTACCATTTTTCAAAAGAAAAGGTTTAATAGAACACCAGGGCATGAATATAAACTGGAGGGTGGTAGATTCAAAGGAAATGTGCGGATAAACAAATAAACAAATGGGCAGACTAGATGGGCCATGTGTCTCTTTTCTGCTGTCACTTTCTATGTGACTATGAATTACAAAGAGAGGTGCTTTACTTCCCTCTGCCCGCCAAGGTACAGTATTTATAAGGCAATTACGTACAAGTAAAGGTGTTATGTCAAAGAACTACAATCACATCTATCATCTATGACTAGTATTTCACAGTGACATAAAACTGTCATAGTGACCTCTACACAATGTAAGTATCATCCCAGTGGTTACCACCCAATGCTGAGGAGCCTACTGTTTGGCTATCACACACTAGCTGAATATGTTTATTTTAAAAAGGAATAATGACTTAACTGGCAACCTCTGTTTGTCTCATGGCTAGGGAGGATAATAGCAATTAAAATGAATACGCACCCGAAATTGCTATATTACTTTTAATGTCTTCCAGTGAGGGTTCCCTTATCCGAATTAGCTACACTTGAAAAAGCACTTGCTAGGTTCGTGTGGAATGCCAAGCGTTCGCGGATAAAACTTTCAATTCTTAAGAAACCTATACATGAAGGGGGAGGTAGAGGTTTCCCGGATGTGAAACTCTATTATTACGCAGCACATCTAAGTCAAGTGGTTGCATCCTTTGCCCCCCCTTTCTCTCTTTCCTGGGCAGACCTGGAGGCGTCCCATCTACGCTTTAGGAGTTTATCCTTTCTGTGGGGTCTCCCTAAGAGGACTGCGTTCCCTATACAGGTTACCAACCACAAAATTTGCCTTGTTGATGTAAATCTTACCTGGGCGTCCCCCAACTACCTTTATATATTTCCCCACTATGGGATAACCCAGCGTTCCCCGCCGGTACTTCTAGAGGTCTCTCCCAGAGATTTCTTAGAAAAGGCGTATGTTACGCAAAGCATCTTATAGTGAATCGCTCCCTCCTTTCCCTGGCGGAACTGAGGGCCCAATACCCGGATCTCTCTCTCACCTTCCTTGAATACCTCCAAATTCGACATTATCTGGCCCCACATATTTCTTAAGCACGACATATTGATCTATCCCCATTTGAATCCTTATGTATGAATGCCCCACTGGGGCGGGGAACGATATCGTCAGTTTACAGACTATTGCTGGCAGCTCATTTGGATGTGGGAGCCAGGCATGAGAGGAAATGGGAGAGAGATCTGGGTTCTCCCCAGGAGGAGGACACATGGGAGATTATAAGGGGGCAGGTAGCTACCTGTTCTATATCCCTATATCCACACGCATTAAGGAGAGCGCGTACAAGGTCTACTTTAGGTTGTATTATACTCCGGATAGATTGGCCCTCATGTATGCAGGCGGGTCCCCTATGTGCTGGAGAGGATGTGGACAGAGAGGAACATTCATACACATTTGGTGGTCGTGCCCCAAAATTGCAATCTTTTGGGATAGAGTGGCCTCCCTCCTATCATCCCTATTAACATACCAGATCAGTAAGGACCCTTGGGTCTTTCTGTTGTGTTGCCCTATGGAGGACCTAGACAAAGCCTCTCAAAAATTAACTAGCCATGTACTGGCAGCAGCTAGATGTTTAGTAGCAAAGTGGTGGAAGAAATTCGAACTGAAATAAAACTCCGCTCTGAGGGTTAGTAAATAGCCAGTTTTACTGCATGGCCATGGAAACTGGTGATTTCCATGGCGGTGCAGCTGTTGTAAATAGCAAAAAGTTAATTTTTGGAGTTATAACTTCATAACTCCAAAAATTAACTTTTTAAAGCTTTAGTAAATAGAGCTGTAAATTCTGTGCTTCTGTTAATATTACATCCCTTGTACCACTTTTCACCACTACATCACCTGCGCCACTCTTCCCTCTACATCACATTTTTCACACGATATTCCCTGTTCTTCTTTTTGCACACTCTGTATTTATCTTGTTACTCTGTGTTTTCTGTGCTTCTCTACACACTACATCCACTGTACCTGCCTTCACACTACATCTCCTTTATCACACTAAACACAGGGTGATCCCGATGGGAAGCCATACATGCATGCAGGGGGCTGGGCTTAACAATGCGCTTTATGCAAATTGCATCATTAAGTCCTGCCCCTTGGCTATTACTTACCTCTTTTGGGGTTTAATAGGGATATGGCGGAGCTTGATGATGCAATTTGCGTCATCAAATCCCTTCCTGTCCCTAGCAACACTAGGATACTAGTGTTGCCAGGCAGAGGGGCAGGACATGGAAACCACGAGTCTCAAGCCCTTGCGGGAGATTTGCCGGCTCTCCCGGGATACCAGGAGAACCGCCCACATTTCAGAAGTCTCCCGGAAATTCCAGGAGAGTCGGCAACCCTGATTATACACCAAATCCACTGTAATTATTTTCTCACTATATACATCCTCTCAATTCACTTACCTATTGTGCTCAGCATACAGTGTACACTGGTCGAAGTGCTGACCGGTCAGTGCGGGACCATCAGTAGTCCAGGCTCTTTGGGCTGGATCCAGACCTAGTTAAGTGCTTGAACTTAGTTACTCCTGGGATAAACCATGTTGATTGCAGGGGAGTCAACAAACAGAAAATACATCCATTATACACTTTATAGTTAGGGTGACTCCAGAAAGTAGGCAATAATTTCATTATGGTTTTATACCACTGTATATTTAGAGGAGCATATTTTTGGTGCCGTCTATTACATAGTAAAAAGTAACAATAAAATATTCAATTTCAACTATTTAATGATCACATAGGACCGGATCCACAGGTCCGTACATTTGCCCATTTATGCACACAAAGGGCCAGATCCTGAGCTATGTACGAGGGCGTATTTACTTCAGCCGCTTTTATAAAATCGCCTTTTTGTATTTACTGCGCATGCGCGTGGCAGATGTTACACAATGTAACTCTGATCGTGCATAACGTCAGCATAAATACGAAAGTAAGCACAGCGCATCGGCGTACCTCTGGATCAGGCCCTTTGTCTCTAGAGTCTTTAGAAGATTGTGACCTCCACTAAGATGGCTCTGTCTCCCCCCAATTATCTGTTTTTCTGTATTTGAACTCTGAGGCCCATACACTACCTTAAGCAGGGTTGCCGACTTTTAAAGGCTTCCCTCCGGGAGAATTGTCTGAGGTGCCCATAAAAATAATTCTAAAGAAAGCATGCTAAATGAAATGCTATAAGACCACCTCCAAGCAGCTGGATGGTACTGTGACAACATCTAAGACTGAAGCTAGAGTCGCTTAATGAGGGTACAGGAGAAAAATCATCTATGAATTAAACAACAGGATAGTAAGATATGTGGTAAAAGAGTCAAGGAAAACACACTCAACTCATACAACCAAGGGTGGATTGGGAACTTAAAGTGACCCTGTAAACTGAAATCAGCAAAAGGACACATGTGGGTGGGATCAACATAAGGTTAACAAAAAGTTATTAACACAGAGAAAAAAACACTGATAAGAACTGTGCAAATATATTTTGTGGGTGGGGCTACGTATAGACAATTATGTACAAGAAAAGGTGTTCTGTCAAAGAGCTACAATCACATCCATCATGGTTACCACCCAATGCTGAGAGCACCATACTGTTGGAGCCTACTGGAACTAGCAGTTTCACAACATCTTTTTCATAATGCCAAAAAAACAACCCAAAACTTATTGACCCCATAATAACATTGTTCAGTCTGCATGAACACATCTGCAGCTTCTGGACCAGTCCTATTAGTATGGTCACCAGAAATCAAGTCATTATGTTGATCGCTGAGGACATCACATAGAATGGTCTATTTACATATTTCAGTGCAGAGAGCACCTCGCAGCAAGCCTGGTCAATTTGCTCCCCAAATTTACCAATACTTACCCCTCTGGCGAGATCCCGCAATGGTCTGCGGGACTTTCGTCGGAGGCGCTCGGTCCCGCTCGTAGAGGATGTCCCGGCGCATGCGCTGTAGCAAACTTGTGGTACTTAAAAAAGTCCCAAAAGTTTGCTACAGTGCGCATGCGCCGGGACTTTAACTTCAGTGAGAAGACGTGGCGCACCGGGAAGGTAAGTTTAACTCTTTATTTACCTTTATTTTAATTTTTTTCCCACTTTTGCCCAACGGAATACCCATTGGTGTTCTTTGTTCACATTACGGTGGGCAAAATTTTATTCCAATTATAGTTTATATTTAAATAATTAAAATAATGTATTAATTATATAAAAAAAATACACAAAAATATTTAATATTTTTTATTTTATACAGACATTCCAGCGGTCTCCCTATACATACCCACCTTTCCTCCCCCTAATAACAGCTATTAGGGGGAGGAAAAAGGGGGTTTTGGGAAAATGCTGAAACACATCCACTAACGCCATCTTCAGATGCTGTTATATATAGTATCAGCGCGGATTGTTAAATACAGAAATCAGCCGGCCCGCATTCATTAGAGTGGGCCAGCGATCGGAGGTGCAGAAGCTGATGATCGCCATGGTTTCCATGGCAATCATAGCTTTGTAGATGGTGAACACTTAGTTTTAGGGAGATAAAGACCGTTTTTAGGTAAAAACGGTCTTTATCTCATGTAAACGAAGTGTTCACCATTTAGTAAATAGAACCCAGAGTGTGGCCAGTTTAAAGTTGTCTACAAATTATACAATGAGCAGGCCAATCATAATTATTGTGTGGTATATGACATTGACTGATTTCAATATAGATTATCAATTAAATTAATATGCAACCAAAGTTCTAAAACTAGCAAGACGCAAAGCAAAGTTTCTAGTTGCAGGGGTTTGGTGCAGCTCCCTAACATGATCTTAGACATGGGCCCAGAAGCATAACTACCATGGGAGCAGCTGCAATGTGGCTCATAGAAGAGGAGAGAGGGACCTGTGGCAGCTGCCCACCCTGCACCCACAGAACTCTAAGCTGTCAGAGGCTGGCAGCTTAAGACAGCGCTAGGCACTCAGGGCTGGATCCAGACTTAAGTAAGTGCTTGAATTTAGTTACTTCTGGGCTAAACCATGTTGATTGCAGGGGAGTCATATTTCATCTGTTGCAGAGCAATTCAAAGATATATCCCTGCATGCAAAGAATACAATTAACTTGACTTCCCCTGCAATCAACATAGTTTAGCCCAGGAGTAACTCATTTCAAGCACTTACGTAAGTCTGGATCCAGCCCTCAGTCTATAAGTGCTGTTTATAAATACATTGCCATTGCTCTATCAATTACCAGGGAAGAAAAATAATATGATAAAAATAGTCACAAATATTGCAATAGGAGGACATGTTCATTATATTATTTTAGGCCAGTATCTGGTGGCTTAAGGGGGAATCTAGCTATGGGGAGGGGTTGAAAACAGCATAGGGCTCCATGAAGCCTGCACTTGGCTTATGCCCCTTTCTCAGGGGGGCAAGTGTGCTGCAAGAGTTTTGGGATACTTTTTTTTTCAAACCACACCCTATTTATCATAAGTCCCACCTCTTTTGTGGCTAGCAAATCGGGACAGTCCCACCTAAATCGTGCTGTGATTGATAACAGATGGATAGTGCCATACTCACCACTGCTAACTGACACTGCTAACTGCCAATTCTCTTCAGTGACTCAGGTCAAAGATCTGCGTACACCAACCAGCAGGAGGTACGACAGGGACCCTAACAACCCTAAAATCTGACCAGGATCCAACTGGACCACCTCACATTGGTATCATCCCAATAGGTGCTGGGTTTCAGGTTTTTTTACTTTGTTTATAGAACTAATTACACACCAATTCTTGGTAATATATCCCTGAGATGGGACTGTCCCTTTATTTCATTTCTAAATAAACACCCTTTATTTTTATATGTTTATTAGTAGTATCTTCTTATACCTCCTACATTTAACATTTATCCTTAATCATGTACATCCATGAATCACATTATTCCATTACTAATTCAGATCATATTGACCTTGTGAGACCTCATTGGTGCCTCATCACCTTTAAAAGAATATTCAGCAATAAAACAAAGACAAAAACAAGTGAATTATATTTCAAAAGAAAATATTAAAGGTTTTTTATTACATAAGTAAAATACATTTTTCTGCTTCTGCATTATATAATGAGTCTCTTATAAACCTGTCCTATATGAGGATCATGGTGGTATAAGCCTCTAGACTCACAGAGAGTCATCCTTCAGTACTCAGGAGAGGAAAAACCTCGTGTGGAGGGAACCTCTGGGGATCCATGACTGGAAGGACTGCCAATCCCTCTTGGCTTTAAGAGGCTAAGCAGAGTTAAATAGCCAATTTCAGTAAATATAAACATGTAAGACAAACACAGACATACACACATTATCCCATATTCATAGCTAAAATAGCTTTAGCCATTCTTTCACTAAGCTGCGCAATTTACTATGAGAGGATGATCATCCCCTTTTGAGAAGTACCCAATTTCCCGAACGGCTACGACGTTATCACGATCGCAACGATTTCCTGCTAGATTTCCCGAACGGCTACGACGATATCACGATCGCAACGATTTCCTGCTAGAACCTCCATTAATAAAGTACACAAGCTCAAGGTCATTTGGGGGTAGTGAAGCTTCAAGTCTTCAGACACATCCAAGTTAGGCACTAACTTCTTTGAGGAGATAATTACCTCCCTGCCTGTGTCCTGAGTGTGTGTGAGACAGAGGCAGCCAAGCACTGATGTGAATAGTTACCATTATGACATCACAACATGATCCTTATAAATTGTGTATACTGTATAAAATGTCTATGTAATAATGTGTGATATACAGACTAAAGTGAATATTTTCACCACAGTGTATCCCCATCATATGACAACCATTTATTATGGTATTAATAACATATTATTATGGTATTTTCTGTATTTTTACTGTCTCTTCAATCATCATGTTCTTTCCCTTGCACCCTATTTAATCAAGTCCTACATCCCCTTTCCCATGTTATTTGCTGTCCAATGAATGATAAGTGTTTCAGTACAGAAGAGAATTTTGTAAACCTCTCATACTTTTATAATGTGACAAAAAGAAATTCAAATAAAAATAATCTGTAATTTCCTTTTTTTTTAAAAATATATTTGTATTAATTACCTAGTTATCCATAGCTGTCAGGTTTTATTTGTTTTGCTTTTTGCTTGTTTATTACTTTTATTCTAAAGCAGACCCCGAACTGCAGTTATATAGTAAATAGGGGGGTTATAGGTTTGCTGTAGGGGGCTTTGCTGTATTGTGTATGTGTATTGCTGCCACGTTTTGTATTACTGTATTTGTAGAAGTCATAGTAATTGTTGCAATATAAAGTGGCAAACACAGGATTTTGAAAGGGGGGTTTCCAATGCTTGTAATACATGTGAGATATATCGGACATTGTACACTACATAAAATATATGTGGGGTTCTATAATTACATATTAGGGGTCTATTTATGGCACATTCTATGATATATGTGGTTTAAATCAGGTTTGGGGAATGGCCAGTGGCATATCTAACATGGGTGCAGAGTGTGCAGTGCACACGGGCCCCTGCAGACAAGGGGGCCGATTTGCTGTCCAATGAATGATAAGTGTTTCAGTACAGAAGAGAATTTTGTAAACCTTTCATACTTTTATAATGTGACAAAAAGAAATTCAAATAAAAATAATCTGTAATTTCCTTTTTTTAAAAATATATTTGTATAAATTACCTAGTTATCCAAAGCTGTCAGGTTTTATTTGTTTTGCTTTTAGCTTGTTTAATACTTTTATCCTAAAGCAGACCGCCAATTGCAGTTATATAGTAAATAGGGGGTTATAGGTTTACTGTAGGGGGCATTGCTGTATTGTGTATGTGTATTACTGTATTTGTAGAAGTCATAGTAATTGTTGCAATATAAAGTGACAAACACAGGATTTTGAAAGGGGGGTTTCCAATGCTTGTAATACATGTGAGCTATATCGGACATTGTACACTACATAAAATACATGTGGGGTTCTATAATTACATATTAGAGGGTCTATTTATGGCACATCCTATGATATATGTGGTTTAAATCAGATTTTTGGAATGGCATACTATATACAGTATATAGCAGACCACTTATATATCTTATTTATATTAAGTAAGTGCCATTCCCAGACCAATAATATACCGCACATGTGCTTTAACTAGTGTGCCATTCCAAGACCCTTAATATACCCTACATATTTTATAGTATGTGCCATTCCCAGACCCACAATATACCCCACATGCACTTTATATGGTGTGCCATCTCCAGACTGATGTATTACATGTGGGTTATATTAGAGGTTTGGAGACAGCAAAGCACCAGTCTACACCCTGAACAGTAATTATCTTACAGGTTGCAGCAGCTGCTAATAATATCAAGGACTTGCACCAATCTACTGTTTTTTTTTACAGTAGTTTTTTATATAGGAATATGCTGTCTTTATTGCCAGGGCCATGTGATGGGGAAGGCCGCTGAGGGTGCAAATCTTAAGGGGGCACCAGTAAGTTAATATTTATGGTTAACTTAGCATGAAATTTAGGGTCAGGGGGCACCGTTTATTGCCCCTGGCGCTAAAATTTCTAGTTACGGCTCTGTTCATTGCCTGTACAATTCTCAGCAGGCAATTCCCATAATCCCCTTTCTTGCATAGAAACATGACAAGATTAACAAAGGGCTCAATAAAAAAAATGAAAACAAGAAAATTGACGCATTAACATAAACACATAGGTCATAGGACTGAGTGTCTCTGGATCTTTTAAAATCACTACATCAGGCCTGATCCTCATTTACTAATGACACCAGACTCCTGCAAGCCACTTGCGCATGCACACATCAAATGTTATGCTATGGATCTCCTTGCATACGGAACAAAGTGTGGGGTATTACATACATGTGTGAGGATGGTGGGGGGGGTATAGACACACCCCTGAGGCGGCTGCCCAGTGTGGATTTTGTTTTTGGAGTTTCACCAGTAGCCTTAATTCCCAGCTTTGCTTTCTGTTCCTTTTTATAATCAATTTAACATTGTAAATTACATAATTTTATAATATTTAAACCAAGCTACGCACCCTTCCTGGCCAAACTCAGCCCACAGCTGACCTTATTTGTTTAAACCACACCCTTTTCCCATAATCCCTCCCCTTTTTGCAGGTTGAGAATTGGGACAGTCTCTCCTAAATTGGGAAGTCATCCAAATCCACCCAGTGGAAGGCCCAGAACAGGCATCCAATGTCAAAGTTCTGCTCAGCTTACACCAAAAAGAGGTCTGACTGGGACACCAAGCTCCTAGTATGTCTTATGGGATCCTGTGTTACAATGTTTTCTTCCAAATCCATTATTCAAAATATGCTTTGCCCCCATTCTGGACAAACTCTACCCACATCTGACCTATTTTGTTCAAACCACACCCTCTTTATCATAAGTTACACCCCTATTGTGGCCAGCAAATTGGGACAGTCCCACCTAAATCGTGATGTGATTGATAACAGGTGGATAGTGAAATAGGGCTGGATCCAGACATAAGTAAGTGCTTGAAATTAATTACTCCAGGGCTAAACCATGATTGTTGCAAACAGTATTAGAGTTGAGAGGTGATGTTTCCTATTCCAAGTCTAAATAACAGTGTGATATAGTAAAGCTGGTCAGTATCTGTGTGCATTAAGCAATTCAAAGACATATCCTTGCATGCAAAGAATACAATTAAATTGACTCCCCTGCAATCAATATGGTTTAACCAAGGAGTAACTTATTATTTCAAGCCTTAAAAGTCTGGATCCAGCCCATACTCACCACTGCTAACTGCCAAATCTATCCAGTGACTCAGAAAATGCTCCGTAGGTCAAAGTTCTGCGTACACCAGCAGGAGGTCTGGTCTGAAGCCTAACAACCATAAAACCTGACCAGGATCCAACTGGACCACCTCACATTGGTATCATCCCAATCAGAGCTGGGTTTCAGGTTTTTTTTTTACTTTGTTTATAGAACTAATTACACACCAATTTCTTGGTAACAGGGTTTTTTCTGGCAGCATTGCCGTGTCATTTTCAAAACCGCGTTATAAGTCCACCCAAAAACCCGGGAATTTCCCGGGTCTGTCCTTTTCACATTACCACCAAATAACCCGGGTCTGCCTTTAAAGTAAAGTGTCAATCATTCCAGATAGTGGCTTTGATTGGCTTTTGATCGCCAGCACCAGATAAGCATCCAATCAAGTTCCAGAAAGAAAAACCCGTGTTCAAAAGAAACTGGCCGCATTTTAAGAACCCCCCCTTCCCAGGTTGAACACGGGAAAAACCCTTCTTTTTTCCCGTGTTGAAGTCCCGGGTCTCTCGACCCGGGTCTACCGGAAGTGGCGGTTTCACATCACCACCAAAAACCCGGGTTTTTGCGAAATGCCGAGTTTTTGATGAAAAACCCGGGTATTTGGTGGTAATGTGAAAGGGGTATAAGTGTGGGCATAAGTTTCTATTTTTTACTACTATGTAGGTGATCAAGCTTGTATATAGTTGAAGAGTTTTGTTATAGTAATAATAAATAGTTCACTCAGGGCACAGCTTTCCTGTAATATCCCCAAACTTGCATGGAGTGATTTAAAATAAATGAATCCAATAGCAGGCACTTCTATAGCAGTACAGATAAACCCCTTTCTAAGGCTTCCACAGGGGATTTTTGCACACCACCACGAGACTAATTACTCACAAATAATGGATAAGTTCTCACTTTTAAGTTAATATTTCGCTGCAGGATATTGTTTCTTTATAAATCGGCACCAAACAAATGCAGTTGTCAGTGAGGCTTTCTGTGTGTAACCTATACCGGTAACCCGGTTTTTTCTTACATGTGGGGTAATAGCATTGCTATAGTGTTCATGATATTACTGTAATGTGTGGGGGTGGTGAGGGGTATTACATTAACCTGTGGGGGTATTGAGAGATGGAGACACAGAGGATGGGTAACATTACATTATGCAATATATTGCTGATTATACCCTATATTAAAATAATAATAAAAACAAAACTAACACAATCTTTAAACCATCTATTGATGCAGACAGCCAAGGCCTATGTTCATTGTCTCCACCTTTACTTCTAAATTGCCACTTCAACCACTAACACAGATGGCATTATATCAGCAAATCCAGCAATGTGGCAACGTATGCATATATGTTTACAGGGCCCCTGTCTGGTGTATGTAAAAGCAGCTGTTAGAGGCTGGCAGCTTATATCAGCTCTCACCATTATTCCAACATAAACATTTATGTGTCTCCAACCCTTAAATCTTACCCCTTGTGAGTCTCCAGTTGTCAGGAGCACCATGGAGCCAGTTGCGAGGCTTCCTGTTACTGAGCAGGGTGGAGGCAGCCTCGCAATTGGTTGCATGTTTCTCTGTAGTGATAGCTGGGACCTCCCCCAGTCAACTGACAGCCAATCCTTAAGCAACTGCTGTGTCCCATTCATCAGCCCAACTCTTGTACTGTACTGCGGAGGCTGCTAAGGAAGCAGATGTCCAAAAAAGAAAATTACATTTATTCATAAGACGGCCTCCTCAGTGCACTGGCCAATCACCAATCTGCCCCCGCACACAACTAAACACACTCAAAAAGAATAATATCAAATATCTATAGAAAGAGTGGAAACTGGAGTCTTGAAAAGGCACCAATCACATCTGAGAAAGCTTGAGTAGTTTGCTCAGGAAGAGTCAGACAAATTATCTTTTCACAGGTGCAAAAATCACTTGATTGCAGTATTTGCTGCTAAAAGTTGAAAATTAAATAATAGATAATGGATTCCATCATTTTTGGCCATATCGGCCCCGATTCCCACTATCGGACATATTCATATGCATCCGTATTGGACCGTTTTTTGCTACTGCGCATGCGTAGTAACTTTTTTACGTAATCTACATATCTTTCCGTTACGTAGATTGCGTATATGCGGTCTCAAGTCATTATGTTGATCGCTGAGGACATCACATAGTGTGTGGCCAGTTTAAAGTTGTCTACACATTATACAATGATCAGGCCAATCATAATTATTGTGTGGTATATGACATTGACTGATTTTAATATAGATTATCAATTAAATGAATATGCAACCAAAGTTCTAAAACTAGCAAGACTGAAAGCAAAGTTTCTTGTTGCAGGGGTTTTGTGCAGCTCTCTAACATGATCTTAGAACTGGGCCCAGAAGTGTAACTACCATGGGAGCAGCTGCAATGTGGCTCATAGAAGAGGAGAGAGGGACCTGTGGCAGCTGCCCACCCTGCACCCACAGAAATCTCAGAGGCTGGCAGCTTAAGACATCGCTTGGCACTCAGTCTATTAGTACTGTTTTTAAATACATTGCCATTAGCTGCTTGATTGCTCTATCAATCGTGTAATTACCAGGAGGGAAAACAATATAATAAAAATGGTCACAAATCAGCCCCATGGAGCATACACTCGGCTTACTCAGGGGGTCAAGTGTGCTGCAAAAGTTTTGAGATACTTTTTGTTCAAACCACACCCTCGTTATTAGAAGTCCCACCCCTTTTGTGTCCAGCAAATCGGGACAGTTCACCTAAATCGTGATGTGATTAATAACAGGTGGATAGAGCCATACTCACCACTGCTAACTGCCACTGCTAACTGCCAAATCTATGCAGTGGCTCAGAAAAGGCTCCCTGGGTCAAAGTTCTGCATACACCAGCAGGAGGTACGACAGGGACCCTAACCCCCCCTAAAACCTGACCAGGATCCAACTGGACCACCTCACATTGGTATCATACTAATAGGTGCTGGGTTTCAGGTTTTTTTTACTTTGTTTATAGATCTAATTACACACCAATTCTTGGTAACATATCCCTGAGATGGAACTGTCCATCATTTTAATTTCTAAATAAACACCCCTTATTTTTATTAGTTTATTATTAGTAGTGTCTTCTTATACCTCCTAAATTTATCAATGATCCTTTATCATGTACATCCATGAATCACATTATTCCATTACTAATTCAGATCTTATTGACCTTGTGAGACCTCATTGGTGCCTCATCACCTTTAAAAGAGTATTCAGCAATAAAACAAAGACAAAAACAAGCAAATTATAATTCAAAAGAAAATATTTATTAAAGGTTTTTTATTACATAAATAAATGAAATTTTTCTGCTCTGCATTATATAATGAGTCTCTTATAAACCTGTCCTATATGAGGATCAAGGTGGTATAAGCCTCTAGACTCACAGAGAGTCATCCTTCAGTACTCAGGAGAGGAAAAACCTCGTGTGGAGGAAACCTCTGGGGATCCATGACTGGAAGGACTGCCAATCCCTCTTGGCTTTAAGAGGCTAAGCAGAGTTAAATAGCCAATTTCAGTAAATATAAACATGTAAGACAAACACAGACATACACACATTATCCCATATTCATAGCTAAAATAGCTTTAGCCATTCTTTCACTAAGCTGCGCAATTTACTATGAGAGGATGATCATCCCCTTTTGAGAAGTACCCAATTTCCCGAACGGCTACGACGTTATCACGATCGCAACGATTTCCTGCTAGAACCTCCATTAATAAAGTATACAAGCTCAAGGTCATTTAGGGGTAGTCAAGCTCCAAGTCTTCAGACACATCCAAGTTAGGCACTAATTTCTTTGAGGAGATATTTACCTCCCTGTCTGTGTCCTGAGTGTGTGTGAGACAGAGGCAGCCAAGCACTGATGTGAATAGTTACCATTATGACATCACAACATGGTCCTTATAAATTGTATATACTGTATAAAATGTCTATGTAATGATGTGTGATATAAAGACTAAAATGAATATTTTCACCATAGTGTATCCCCACCATATGACAACCATTTATTATGGTATTATTATGGTATTTTCTGTATTTTTACCTTTCTCTCTTAAATCACCATGTTCTTTCCCTTACACCCTGGTTAACTTAGTTCTACATCCCCTTTCCCATTTTTATAAAATTTGCTGTCCAATGCATGATAAGTGTTTCAGTACAGGAGACTTTGTAAACCTCTCATACTTTTATAATGTGAGAAAAAATAAAAAAATAAAAATAATCTGTAATTTCCTTTTTTTATTTTTCTATGAATTAAACTAATTTTTCAAAGTTGTCAGGTTTTATTTGGTTTGCTTTTTGCTTGTTTAATACATTTATCCTAAAGCAGACCCCGAACTGCAGTTATATAGTAAATAGGGGGTTATAGGTTTGCTGTAGGGGGCATTGCTGTAGTGTGTATGTGTATTGCTGCCATGTTTTGGTATTGTGTATGTGTATTGCTGCCACGTTTTGTACAAGTCATAGTTATTGTTGCAATATAAAGTGGTAAACACAGGATTTTGAAAGGAGGGTTTCCAATGCTTGTAATACATGTGAGTTTTATTGGGGTCTGGACATGGCTCACTACATAAAGTACATGTGGGGCTCTTTAAAAATACATATTAAGGGTCTGGTTAACAGCACCACCAGCCTTGTTTCTAAACACTGATCACAAATTTTAAGCCTTCATTAACAATCAATTCAGCATTACTTTGCAACATATTTGATACATGGTTTAAATAAAGTGTTGCGTCCAACGATTCACGGGGTTCACGATGTGAGTCATCACCATCCATCCTTAATTGTACACGATCTTTGGTTTTTACATCAGGCAGGGACCTATCAAACACAAATTTAGAACCAAAAATATATCACAGTATTTGTTTTAAAGGATATAGCTAATGAGAGTGGCCCGGATTTAGAGCTGCGCTTCCGTCTATTTTTCAGATGGAAGCGCAGCAAAAATGAGCACTGCACATGCCCAGATCAGAGAGATGGGCGCAAGTGTTCACTTCCGCCTGTCTGCACGTCCGATTGCCCTGCACCTGTGGAATTGGGAGTTCCACAATATTTAAATGAGAACATTTTTCTCATTTAAATACTCCATGCAGGGCTGCCCGGTGGCTGCTTAACAAGCCGTACGCTTACACCATCCCTGGGATGGTGTAAGTGTAAGAGCAGCTCACCGAAGCTGAAAAAAAAGTTAATAAGTTAAAATTAAAAAAACAGTTTAAAAAAAACATTTTACAAAAATAAACTCCTTTCCCCGCCACCCCCCCTCCCGCTGCGATGACTAAAATAAATAAATAACACTGGCCTGACGGCATGCTGGCACTTGGAGAACCACACAAGCGCCAACATGCCATGCCAGCCAGGTCCCACAGCGCCATATAAATGTCCCTATATTATCAAAAATAAAGTATATTGGCACCAATAAAATTGCCCAAAAAATGCCCTAATATACAGTAAAAAATAAAAAATAAATACTTACCTGCTCTGCTGGGGGTCCAGTCTTCAAATCTTTTAATCCGGGGTACCAAAGGGTATATATATGCCCAAATGACAGTGAATCTGTCATTAGCACCATCTCTTGCAGGACTGAGTTTGCAACGTGCCAACAGGGTTTTTTTTCCCCAAGCATCCACCACGGATTAAAAGATTTGAAGACTGGACCCCCAGCAGATTTTTTTACTGTGGGGTGGGCACGGCGGGGGAAGGGGTTCATTTTTTGAGTATTTAAAAGAAAAAAAAGAAAAA
>WWET01000225.1:20890-34272 GCA_011038615.1 Limnodynastes dumerilii
TTCCCCGCCCCCCCCCCGCCCGCTGCGATGACTAAAATAAATAAATAACACTGGCCTGACGGCATGCTGGCACTTGGAGAACCACAAGCGCCAACATGCCATGCCAGCCAGGGCCCGCAGCGCCATATAAATGTCCCCATATTATCAAAAATAAAGTATATTGGCACCAATAAAATTGCCCAAAAAATGCCCTAATATACAGTAAAAAATAAAAAATAAATACTTACCTGCTCTGCTGGGGGTCCAGTCTTCAAATCTTTTAATCCGGGGTACCAAAGGGTATATATATGCCCAAATGACAGTGAATCTGTCATTAGCACCATCTCTTGCAGGACTGAGTTTGCAACGTGCCAACAGGGTTTTTTTTCCCCAAGCATCCACCACGGATTAAAAGATTTGAAGACTGGACCCCCAGCAGATTTTTTTACTGTGGGGTGGGCACGGCGGGGGAAGGGGTTCATTTTTTGAGTATTTAAAAGAAAAAAAAGAAAAATGGTCTAATTACAGCGAATTACGGAGTAATTACGGCTCCGACTGTTTTTTTTTTATTCAAGGATGTTTTTGCTACGGCCAATTCAGAGGTGCATGTTTCTAAACACGCACCTCTGAATAGTCGTTTTAGTAGATCCGCATTGCGCATCCGCTAAAACTCTGAATCTAGTCCAGTATGCTTTCTAATAATAGCTAATGGCAGGATGATTTATAACAATAGCATATGATGTAGGGGCTGATTCAGAGTTTGGGAGTAAGAACAAAACAAGTATAAGTGTACAGCTCGGCTAAACCATTTTGCAAAGTAGGGTGCTAATTAATTTAAATTATTTTGCACATAGAAGTCACATACTGCATAGCTTTATGTTTAATCTGTATATTAGAGTTCAGCTAAAAAACTTAACCTCTTAATTCTAATTCTGCTTTTACATTGTAAATATGCCTTCCCTTGCGGTGTAAGTGCAGCTCTGAATCAGCCCCGTAGTGTCAAATATATATTGTATCATTATATTAACCATCATACGTTTATAAATGCGAATCAGATTTAGTCATTAACATTCATAAATAACACAGATTCACCAATGTTCACCTGGTGATGTGCACGGGTGTGTATTCATTATAAATGTGCAAGGAAATGTTCCTTTATGAACATATTGTGTACTTGGTTCTGGATACAAAATACTGTTTATTTGTAAAGCATTCATATTAATATTGACACTTGTTAGTATACACAATTCAATTTAATGGAAATCATACAATACATCATGTCTTTGATTAGTCTCAGTTGTATTATCAAATATTGCATATATTGTCACATTGACAGTGCGATCCAATGCTTCAGCCAAACGGATTTTTGCACGTGCCTGTTCTTATTAATGATAAGCGATCTCCTAAATCCTGCTCCAGAGAAAGATGGAAAGCAAATAATGTGTAACCGGATAAATACTCATCACAATCAGTCAGTACGCTGGCGTCTGTTGTTTCTTTATTTGTACCTTGAATGAGTTACATATATTCACATACTGCATTCCCTTGTTCAAAGTCAGTTTGGAAAGGCTTGGCTGAGCACGGTGTGCCGTCCAGGTAAATTTATGCAAAGTTCACGTTCTTATGTTCAAAGCGTAATGGGTTTCAGTCATAGATGCTGACCTAAAAAGATGAGTTTATGCTGGTGGAATAGGACACAATACAGAGAAACTAGTAATTCCACAGTATGACTTTGCGCCATGGCTCTCGCACCCTTTATAAAACCAGTGTTTGCACCATTCAGAGCTCTTGTGTTATGCTCGCCGCCTACATCTTTATAAAATAACCTGCTTGTAAGTTTAGTTGATATGGCATCAGCATTATGGTTCAAAATAGTTTCAATATAGGCTTTGTATGCATATAGGTTATTAGACTGTCTCCAAGTGTAACATCAACCTGATTAAATAGTGGGGCGATGGGATAATTGATGAGCTCCACATGCTTTCCTTGATTTAAAGCTGTGTTATCATTGCATACAATGCAGGTCACATACAATAACGTGTTGTTCAGATCGTAGTAATGTTCTTCACTCTCAGCGGTGTAGAATTCGAGGGGTGCTGTCTCTGATAGAGCTGCTAAGGGTTGTACCTCGATGTATAAACTTACACTGGTTTGCATGGGTGGCACATCAAAAAGATCCAACTAAGATTTTTCACATTCTAATAATTCGTTGTGTATGAAAGCCATTGTTTGTTTTAAAAGATATCACCGACACTGCGCTGAGCTGTTTTTCTCCACAGCGGAAATGGAGTATCGCATTATAAAAGCTTGAAAGAACCAGGTTGTCTTGGGTTTATATATAATTCGCACATTTTCTTCCGATTAAACTTTTTATCTTTTTGATTATCCATTTCCACTCCTGAAACCAGATACAAATAAACATACAATCACCTCAAATTTAGCAGGATATCCTTAAAAGCAATCCTAAGGCACAGAATCTCCTACTATATCCTTTGACATCTGGTGTTTAACTGCTGTGGTAGCTAATGAATACACACTTAACAAATCACTTAATATTACACACGCAGAACAGACATTTGAACTCATGAAACAGATAACAATAAACATTCAATAACTTTAACTCATAGGACCTGATTCAGAGCTGCGCTTCTAGTTTTCAGACGGAAGCACAGAGAAAATGGCCACTGCACATGCCCAGAACGGCAGCGCGCACAGCATCCGACTGTGTGCGCCTCCGACTGGGATGCGCCTGTGGAGGAATATTAAAATGAGAAAAGAGTCGCTTTTCTCATTTAAATATAGTTTCCACTGCGGTCCACTGGCTGTTTAATTAGCCGTACACTTGCACCATCTCAAGAGATGGTGCAAAGTGTAGACACAGCTCAGCAAAGCTGAAAAAAAAACAAAGTTAATGAAAGAAAAAAAAACTTTTAGTAAAAAATGAACCCCTTCCCCCACCTACCCCGCAGCCGCTGCGACCGAACTATATAAATAAATAAAGAACGGCCCGCCCGGGCATGCTGCCGCTAGTAGAACTACTGGTGCAAGCATGCCCATGAATGACAAGGCATGCTTGCTCTAGTAGAACTAGTATCGGCAGCATGCCTTGCCCCAAAAAACGTTACTGTGCCCTTCCAAAACAATAAAAAATAACGTCCCAAGTTTCCCCCTATAATAAGAAATTATAAAAGAATGTAAATACCCCGTCCCTATCAATTAAAAAATTACAGTGCCCACAGACAATAAATAAAAAGGCATGTGCCCGTATCAAAAAAATTTAAAAAAACCAAAGCCATGTGCCCGTTAAAAAAAAAAATGCCCACATAAATAAAAAAAAAACATACTTACCTGCTCTGATGGGGGTCCAGTGTTGTAGGCTTTTAATCCGGGGGGGTGGCCTTGGCAAAATAAAAAACCCTATGCATACAACGATGACCATATCCTGCACGCAGGACATCCCAGCGCTAATGACAAGTCTACTGTCATTGGGGTGTATTTATACGCTTTGGGCACTGTAAGATTTATCGAGAGAACGAGAACTCTGACACTGAATTCTCGTTCTCTCTTTAGATTGTTCTTCTGTCTCCACCATCTTAGATGGGAGACTATTTAATTTATAAACTACATTTCCTTTTACCAGACTTTGAATGCATATTCATTCTTTAATTATAATAATACAAATCTTTATGGAATCTTGTAGTAAAACAAGCATATTAACCAACAACAAGACCTGTTTTTGGAAATCAATATTTCCACCATTACACCATTCTCTCCATTACATTGATGACATAATAATGGAATAATATATTCATGCCACAGCTGATAATTTAATATTTCAATTTTGGCTTTTTTTGGAATTAATTTTCAAAGACTAGATCCTACATACCAGAGAATGTCAGCTAGAATCTTATTGGTTGCCATGGGCAACATCTCCACTTTTCCAAACCCGCAGCTTAGTAAATCTGGCCCTAGGATGTTGACTGTCATGGGTGGTGGTTGCTAAAATGATGTCTGTATAGAACAGAGATCATTAGAATGTTGTATGTATTGGGAGGTAGTCACTAGGAGGCTGTATGTATTGGGTTGTATTAACTAGGATGCAGTATGTTTCGGGTGGTGGTCACATGGATCGCAGTGACTACCTGCATTGCATAGAGGTCACTATAAATCTCTGTATTGGATTGTGAAATATTAGTTAGTAGATGTTGTCTTTACTCGCTTTGTGCTGATAGCCTAGGCAACTCAGATGACACATGTTGTTTTTTTTAATTATAAAAAAAAATGTAAAAAATATTTTTAACTTTGTTCTTTTTTTTATTTATGACTATTTTTATAAAGCAACAGTTTTTATTATTTTTTTATTATTATTTTCATCAAACTAAACTGAGTCTGCACAGCCTACAAACCAAACTTACCTAAATGTGCCTGAATAAAGAAACGCAAACAAAATTCATTGGCTTAATTAAAGCTTTTAATTACATTTTTATTTAAAAAATGTATTTGGTTTAATTCAGTTATCAACTCTAATGATTTTATGAAAAACAGGATGGGAAAAGCAAGATAGCAGTTCTGAACATATTAACTACAACTGAGAGTGACCACAAATTAACAATCAACCATCTTACACTCTCCTACTGCCTTGGAACCAACCATAGAATCATAGAGATCTGTTCTGGTCCACAGACCCCTACTTGACCTGAGCCCACCTATCCAAGTGAAACCTAGTACTGCCCCTATCCATGGCCTAACCGGTAATACCAGGGACATGAGACTAACCAAACTGTATTCTCGTCTCACCTTCACCTATGCCTCTACCCTGTGCAGCACTACTTTTCTGCCACCATATATGTTCAGAGACGTATCTTCATTGTGCTTGACTATTATGTGGCTGTTTGGAAACTGCTGCACTTGAGCACGGCTTAGAAATGCTTTTACAACTCCTAATATTTGTGTGTAGTATTCTTAAACATTAATGTCTCACATTTAGTATTTCCAGTATTTTGCTTGAATGTCAAAAGATGTAATTAATTTGCACTTTATACGCTGCATCATGGTTTGTCTAGGTGCTGCTTTAAACCTTATTAATGCAGGTACTGCTAACTCAGGATCAGTCTCAATGTGTACACTGCTTTAATATGCCAAACACTGAGAATTTTAGCCATTCCTAAATAGAACAATGCTATACATTGAAAAGTTATATAAATGACAAATTATAGGAAATACAACAGAATTAAATAGTGTTGTTTTTCGTCCTTGTAACAAGAGCTATGTGGGATTGACTATTGGAAATTTAGTTGATGAAAAAGAATTATGGAAGGAAAGCAGGACCTTGATAACTCTGACTATGCCGCTGTTGACAAATCCATCAGTCATACTCATCCAGCCTATTTTCTCCCTGCACCACTGATTTCCATTTCCAAGGCAAGAGGGAGAACATTTGAAGTTGAAGTTCAGTTTACACCGATCAACCAAAATATTAAAACTAGTTGTCAAACATTGTGCATGTCCGCTTGTGTAGCCAAAACAACAGCACTGACCATCAAAACTAAACTGTCCTTGCAACCCCATCTCAGTTTATTTTGCAGTGATTTGCCTATTTTCTGTGTGTGTGCAGCTGCTTGCTAGTTTATCACTTTTATTATGTATTTATTTATTAACATATTTTTATACAGGGCCATCAGATTATGTAGTGCTTTGCAGTTTTACCAATCATTATAACAAGACACAGTGGTAATAAAGAGATTGTCTGGGTAAGAGGGCTGTTACCGGTAACTCATATATCTTTCAAAGAGGTGGCCATAATGAATGCTAGGCTTTTCTTTGCTTCTAGAATCTCTCATCATTTTCATTGGGGAATGTGGGTCTGGAAGAAGCCGAGCAGTCGTTAAATAGCAGTAAAATATAGAATACATATGTTTGCTCTCTCCTTTTAAGTAGACCTTCAAGCAGTTGGGCTTTGGAGAGTAAAGGAGCCGTGTAACTGTTAACATTGAGGGATAACTCTTAGCAGTTTTATGTATGTAGGATAAGGACATCTTTGGGGTGGCAGCAGAGAAAGATGCTCACACAAGAAAGAAGTTGGAGGAGTAAATGGAGAGGGAATTTAGGAGTTGTCTGTGTAGAGGTGGTACCAATAGGTCAAATGATCCAATTTCTTAACCAAGAGGTTTAATTCTTTTGAAAAATTAGAGTAATCTGTATATGAATATTATATTTTATATCAATGGTCACAGTGGAAATTTAGAAGTTGCGGTATGAACATTTAGAAGTGGCGGTATGAAAATATAGCAATAATAGAAGTGAATAGAGACTTATAGCTTTTCAATAAAATCAGTGGAAAAAGTGACGGTATGGCATGCCCTCGTATACCTCTACACTTCAAGCCCTGTTTTATATACTATAAAATAACCAGCATTTTCTGCGAATACAATATGTAATTGCTCTGTTCTGAAGTCTGCATCAAGTCCGATTAGTGTCTCCAGACATTGATTTCTGCCTTGACCTTTCTTCCAGATGGAATAATGGGCAACACTTTCATGACAGCACCCAATGGATTTCTGGCCCAGCACCTGCGTTATATTTCAGATGTAAATAAATGTAAGCCTCTTCTCTAAAACAATTACTAAAATACATTATTATGTAAATAAAGGCATCTTGACTAACTGAAAACATCTGCATTATGTGGATCTTCACAAATTTGAGCTTATAATGTAGCCATGATATGGAAATTCCTGGCTAGAAAAAGGCTGTAATCTGTGAGTTATGTAAAAAAAAAAAATACAGTAATTAAAAACCCCCAAAACGGAAAAAAAAAACAAAATCAAACAAACAAAAAACCCCACACAGATATGTTTCTGGAGTTGTAACACTTCAGATATAAGTATTTGTCTCCCTACTGTGACATACATACTTTTTAATTTTATTTTGAGTCAAAATATATTACACATAACAGACAAGTTAATTAGTTAAGGTAGGATTTTTATGTATGTACCTAAGCCTTCTCCCCCACTTCCCCCAAAGTAAAATTAATTTAACATTTTAGGCTTTATTTGTTGCATTCTTATGAGATGGATGTTTAAATCATATGTAATTTCATTTATTTTTTTTTAATTGTGACCGCATATTTTACTGTAATAACAAATATGGAATAACCCCATCTTCTTAATGCTTATAACTTCTGTGTGTCTAAGTGTATCTGCCATAAAACAAGTACATGTGATTTGTGAAAATCTGGATGAATTCTGAGATACAACCAATAAAAGTTTATAGCATTCACATACCTCCCAACATTTGAGAACTGGAGAGAGGAACAAATTTTGCAGCATGGTAGAGGGTGTGTGTCTTGTACCGCCCAGTGGGCATGTCTGGGGAAAGTGGGTGTGTCTTGCACCACCCAGAGGACAGGGCTAGTGTATTCCCCTTTAATTAATTCAGCCATCCATATGTCTGCCTTTTATTATTTCTCCAGACATCCATATGTCTACACAATAAATTTGTATATTCCGACGCTCCACTCCCCCAGCTGCCTGTCCAATAGTGGAGGGGTCTACACCAATAAACCCCGAAATTTCATCCCTATAAAGGTCACCCCTTGGGGACTTTATACAAATCAAAACAAATCAGTCACTATTAAAGTCCTGGCGCTAGAAAAGAAAAAAATTATGTATACTGTCCTTTGCGTAGCTCTTCTTTATTTCTCCGTTTTTCTTCTTCCTTCTAGGTTAGATGTTTTCACTGCGTTTTTGACGGTATTTTCTTTTACGGAGTCAAACAGGGAAGATTTTTGTTTGTATTTTGGTGTCCTTTGGAAAGGAGAATATACCTGCGCCAGGACTTTAATAGTGACTGATTTGTTTTGATCCATATGTCTAGCCTCCATATGTCTGCCCTTTCATTATTTGTCCAGCCTGCATATGCCTGCACCTTTATTATTTGTCTAACCTCCATGTCTGCCCCTTTATTAAAGGTGTGCCCCAGTATATGTCAGCCCCTTTATTTGTCCATTCATCCATATCTGCCCCTTATTATTATGTCTAGCCATCCATATCTGCCCCTTATTATTATGTCCAGCCATCCATATCTGCCCCTTATTATGTACAGCCATCCATATCTGCCCCTTATTATTATGTCTAGCCATCCATGTATGCCCCTTATAATTATGTCCAGCCATCCATGTATGCCCCTTATAATTATGTCCAGCCATCCATGTATGCCCCTTATTGGTATATGCAGCCATCCATATCTGCCCCTTATTGGTATATCCAGCCATCCATATCTGCCCTTTATAATTATGTCCAGCCATTCATATTCTGATGTCAGCAGGATTTCCAGAACAAATGGGTGACTATGCCCCCAAAACAAAATATGCCTGTGGTGCCAGGAAACTGTTGCATTACCTATGGTATAGACAACTAAATGGACAAATTTATTATTAACACTTATTTTAATAGTGCCACAAATTGTCAGCAGCACTTTACAGAGAACATTAGACATTCACTTCAGACCCTGCCCCAATTGAAGCTACATACTGAGGTCTCTAACACATACACTACTGTTATTTAGCCAGCAGCCAATTAACCTACCAGTATTTCTTGGCATGTGGGAGTAAACCAGAGCACCCGGAGAAAACCCACACAGACACGGGGAGAACATACAAACTCCACACAGATAAGGTCTAGTCCAGGCATTGAACTTATGAGCTCAGCGCTGTGAGGCACAAGTGCTACTCACTGAGCCATCATGCTGCCGAAGTGAACCATAGGACACATAAAATAAGTGGGTCACATGTATAGATTTCAAAATTAAATTGTATCTTGGCTCCCCAACCTAACCAGGATCTGATTCCCCTGGATGTTCATGTTTATCTTCCACTATTAAAGAAATATGCCTGTTCTTGGACTCATCTGTATTCTTATGGAGACCTAGATAGAAGAATTATGAGAATACACAAGATAACAATAAGGTGTAAGTCCATGTCCTGATCAATATGTATTGGTGTGGTTTGCTGATTCAATTAGTCTATTTTAGACACATCGGTTTTTAGAAAGCTGATCTCCGAATGTAGTCACTTTGTGACTGTTGCAAATTTGCAAGAATGCACCAATGCGTCAAGACAGAAATTCTGCTTCACCAAAAGGTAAGATTTTTTCCATAACACAAACTCTTTTACTAATCTGTAGCAAAAAAACCTGATTAATTTTATTTGTGTATAAAATCTGTATATTATTTGTATAGGAATCAATCTAAAATAATAACTCCCTCTACTGGAATATAAACTGTTAATTACATAACACATTCATATAAATTTTATGCCACATGCAAGACAAATTGTATTCCTGTATATTAGATCCAAAACTGCAACAGTTCAACTTTAAGTATTATGATGATAATAGCAATCTTATAGGTTCAGATTCACAGTTATGTACTTTTCGTCTTACGTACGTTGTTTTAAGAATGGAGCTACTACTCATGCGTGGTAGCTTATTTAAACTATCTACGCACCGTTTCTGTACGTAGATTGCATAAGCGCGGTCTTTAGACTTGATTGTAAAGACAATATGGAAAGGAATCAATAGTATTTCAGTAGTGTGTATATAGCTCTTACACGTGTCTATCACAGAGGAAATGACTTTTACTAATCCTCCCCCTAATCTTCCCCTTCTATTACCCCAACCTTAACCCTCCATCTTCCACAGCCTAAACTTAACCCTCCATCTTCTGCAGCCTAACCTAACCTTAACTCTCCATCTCCCACAGCTTAATCCTAACCCTACATCTTCCAGAGCCTAACTTTTACCTAAACCATTCATCTTCCGCAGCCTAACCTTAACCTTAACCGTCCATCTCCTACAGCCTAACCCTAACCCTCCATCAAGCTCCTTCTGATTGGAGGTAACTTAGTGCCCAGCAAACAAACGTCACCATCCCCATTTTTTTTATCTCATATCTATCTGTTCATGTTACATTTGTTTTCTTTCCCTGATCTGCAAAGGTAGAAGCACCAGTGGGTCTTATGTGTGACTCCATTGTACTGGTTGTATTGGTTGGTACCAGCCAATGCCATCTGCCATCCATAATTATAATTATAATCATAATATAATAATATATATGTCATATATAATAATTTTTCTAATTTTAGTAGTGAACCATTTAATTGTCAAGAGTAGAATGCATTTGCAAAGTATAGACAAACAGTAGCACTTTAGATGTTACAAAACTACTAGTCCCATCTTGCCAATCTTGCTTTGCCAAGTATCAGCTATACCTATGCTGTTGGAGCATGCTGGGAATTGTAGTCGAACAATATCTGGAGTTACACTTAACGACCCTCTTACAGCTGATTTTTCGCTAATTATTTTTATTGACCATTTTTCTCAAGATAACTATAATGGGAAATTGAATGGGAAAACGTTATTAAAAATGTTTTTCTGAAATATTGAATATATTTCTATATATATTGTTAAAATTATTAGTAATTAAACACACACAGGGAAAATACATATTTTTGTTTATTCTACCCATATACTAGACAGCAGGTCAATAAATAAAATTAATTTGCACCTAACTCTGGATCCTGTGGTTTGGGATGTAAAACTACATGAATTGTGGGACTCCTTTCATACTCCACTTAAGCACATATTCCGGTTGTTGAAAAATTGTTTTCTTAAATGTGGAGCACAATATTAGCTTTATAGTACTATTCTGATACTTTATCTTTCTTTGCTTGTCACTATTACTCTTTTTAAATTGTTTAGTAGAGATCATTTTAGTAACTGAGGAATAAAACACTTATCACATATGCAAATATTAAAAGATGACTAAAACCCATCAATTCTTCATTTTTCCTATCTGTTTTAAAGACTTTAATCAATGAATTAATGGATATTAGCTTCAGAACATGAAACAGTTTATTCTCTTAAAATACATAACTGGTGATCATTGTTAACTATTTGGCAGAACCATTAGAGTTTCACACTTTAGCTCATTTTTTCCGTATGAAACGTCTAAATAAACCAATATTCATAAATTAAAAGACAACCACAGTCCCTTCTGGCATCTCTTAACATGCAGGGCATCAGAATGAAATCAGTTGGGTAACATGAAAATCACCTCTACACCTAGAAAACAGACTTGTTTGAAAAGAGTAGTGTTTTATATCAAATTAAGTGTTTATGACAGCTGACCACAAGTTATTAAATGTGATCCACTGCCACACTGCACTCCTCTCCTGGTGTCACAGTTCAGCTGCCTGTACATACTGTCTGATTCATGCTATTAATACAAAGAGGCTTTCATCAGTTGAAGTGTAAGACCAGGACTAGTACATTCTTGCAACGTGCTCAGCTAAGTTCATCAGCTAAATATGAGTGTAGAGTTTAGATTACATGCTCTTATGCTGTTTTGAGATAGGATACGGTTTGTGAGAATAGTGATGTCTAGCCAAGGATTCAGAAAACAGGGGAGAACATCATCAAAACAGGACTTGTGTTTGACCAATGAGACCAAAATGTTTACTGTTTATGTAAGGAACCTTTGAAAGCACACAAAATAAATACTGAATTTCCTAGGAGGAAAAACTGATCTCCATTTCCTGAAGTCAAATAGGTTAAGATGGGGGGAAGACTAACATTACACAGACATTGAGAGCGGCCAAAAGAGACTGCCGTCTATCCTAAAAACGGCTAAATTTTACTTACCCGATATTTATTTATTATTCAGCCTTGTTCAGAAGCAGAGACAAAAGCTGTTTAAAAAACTCTGATAACTAAATATTTTTCATTTGTTTAATTGTCTAAATGCCTAGTGTAACTCAGAGATCAAAAATGTTTTTTCACCTGCTGGTCCTCAACGATTTTAAATGCAATGTAACACATTCATACAATATGTAGCTCACATTCACGAAATGGATTTTAAAAAAACCAAAATGCAGCACAATGAATAATAAGCATTTCTATGTCATTAGCGCTGCTTTCGGAAGGTTAAATGGTAATGCAATGGTCCAACACAAGATGTGAAGTGTCAGCCATCAGAAGCTTCCTGGATTGTAAACTGTGCGTATTTATAAATATCATTCTACTCCTGTTCTGTTATGATTGCTAGATGTATCTTTAAAAATAAATTTTGCTTGTTTTTTACTTGATCCAATAGCCCCTGCAAGGCAACAAAGGAGAACAGTGTTGAATGTTGTCACTCTTATCATAATATTTTCATTACTAGTTTATAAACAGCAGAAAAACACCTAAATAGAGTCCTAAATAGAGAAAGTTAAGCAAGCTTTGGCTTGCATAATATCATACCTCCCAAGTGTCCCAATTCCAGCGGGACAGTTCTGCTGTCCCGCCTGCCTCACAACAAAAAGTTGGTTTTTTTTTAAAGCCCCTGCCATTGTATATGCGGCAGGGCTGTAAACAGAACAGCCAAGACATATAATACAGGGCTCCTATCTAGAAACAGATTTGATTCTACAGGGCTCCCGTAGTATTACCACTACCGCACCACGTGACTGCAGATCACACCGACCATGGAGCGTCAGAGAGAGGGAGCGCCGCGGAGGAAGTTAGAAGACGTCAAAGGTAAGTAACAGAAGACATGGATGCTGGACATTACAAAGGGCAGACAATGGAGGCTGGAAATTACAAGCAGCACACAAAGGAGGCTGAATATTAAAAGGGGCACACTTAGAAGGCTGGACATTACAAGGGGCACACAGTGGAGGCTGGATATTAAAAGGGGCACACAAAGGAGGCTGGATATTAAAAGGGGTACACAGTGGAGGCTAGGCTGTACAAGGGGAAGACAATGGAGGCTGGACATTACAAGGGGCACACATTTACAAGCAGAAAGGAGGCTGAATATTAAAAGGGGCACACTTAGAAGGCTGGACATTACAAGGGGCACACAGTGGAGGCTGGATATTAAAAGGGGCACACAAAGGAGGCTGGATATTAAAAGGGGTACACAGTGGAGGCTAGGCTGTACAAGGGGAAGACAATGGAGGCTGGACATTACAAGGGGCACACATTGGAGGTTGGACATTACAAGGGGCAGACATGGAGGATGGTCATTACAAGGGGAAGACATGGAGGCTGGTCATTACAAGGGGCACATGTGGAGGCTGGACATTACAAGAGACGGACATGTGAAGGCTGGACATTAAAAGGGGCAGACATGGAGGCTGGATATAATAATAATAAGGGGCAGACATGGAGGCTGGACAAATAATAGAGGCAGACATGGAGACTGGACAAATAAACAGGAGGGTGCATATGGACGCTGGACACAATAATAATAATAATAATAATAATATTAATAATAATAATAATAATAAGGGGCAGACATGGAGGCTGGACAAATAATAAAGAGGCAGATATGGAGACTGGACAAATAAACAGGGGGAGACACGG
>WWET01000225.1:40708-56226 GCA_011038615.1 Limnodynastes dumerilii
CAGCCCATACGTACGTGTGCGGATCACTGCGGTTACGTTGGAAAAAGTTAAGGTAGGGTTTGGAAAGCATATCTTGACAAAATACGTATGTTCAAGGGGTGTGCTGAGGGGACTGTAACGAATTTACGCGCACGAAAATACGCTACGCGAATAAACGTACGGCAAACGTAGTTCTGGATCTACCCCATCGTCACAAACACTCGCTTATCACTTGATTGACACAATAATCATGACAAAAAGCTGTAATGTGTTTTTAGCTTTAGTTATAACATAGCCCTATGCACCAAATAAAACATGTTTTAAAACAGTTTGCATACACTTAACTTTTTTGTTTTTTATTGAATACCAGTGCATTGATTCATGTTTTGCTAAGCTATTTTCGCTATAAAGAATTTTATTGTAGAGTTATTTTTACATTAAAAAAAGATGATTTTACGTTAATTATGTTTAAAACCTTTATTTTAGTTAAACATATCAATTAAACCAATTTATATCAGTTAGAAAGATATGGAGTAAAGGACAATCTGAAAAATGTATAGGCTGCTGCAATACCGGTTGCAGTCCCCGCTCCGATGGGCTGCTTTTAGACATAGAGACAGCCGAAAGTTTCTTTTCGGCTGTCTCTATTTCGAAAAGGCAGCCTTTTTAGATTTTTTTAAATAAATGGGTGAGTGTGCTGATCGGCATACCGACGGCTCCAGAGAGTACCAGTGAGTACCGGGCCGTCTTTACCACTGGGCAGTTTGGGCTAGTGCCCAAGGGCCCAATGCATCAGGGGACGCTTCAAAGCCCAGTAGTCCAACTGTCACTATCTCCAACCCTAAAGGTATTTTTCAGCCTCCACTGCAGCCCACGCAGAATTACATTCAGACTGCAGCGGAGGCTGAAAATACCTTTTCACGGACCACAGGGCTGCCCCCCCTCTCACAGGCGTTTGTGCGGCGGCGTGCCTGTTAACAGTCTGATGCTGACGTGATCTTCACGTCAGCGCTGACTGTACAGAAGGTGTGCTGCCGCGGGGGAGACAAAAGGATCAAGGAGTCAGGACAGTCACAGGACACGTAAGAGCATCGTGTTTTTTTGATTTGGCAGACCTGACAATAACACAGAGGGGGCACACAGAAATTATGCACACAGAAAGGGGGCAGATTGCAAACCTGCACAATAACACAGAGGGGGCACACATAAATTATGCACACAAAAGGGGGGTAGATGGCAGACCTGGACAATAACACAGAGGGGGCACAAAGAAATTAGGGACACAGAAGGAGGGCAGATGGCAGACCTGGACAATAACCCAGAGGGGGCACAAAGAAATTAAGGACACAGAAGGGGGGGGCAGATGGCAGACCTGGACAATAACACAGAGGGGGCACAAAGAAATTAGGGACACAGAAGGAGGGCAGATGGCAGACCTGGACAATAACCCAGAGGGGGCACAAAGAAATTAAGGACACAGAAGGGGGATTATGGGCACAGGAAAGGGGGCAGATGGCAGACCTGGACAATAACACAGAGGGGGCACAAAAAAATTATGGGCACAGGAGGGGGGGCAGATGGAAGACCTGGACAGTAACACAGAGGGGGCATAAATGGGAATGGGTGGAAAGGAACCCCTGTGTGTTGCTTTGCCCAGGGCCTACAATTCTGTTAAGACGGCCTTGGGTGAGTAACTTCTCTGGGGACTTTAAGTGTTGGGGGGGGTTAGGGTTAGGTTCTAAGAAAGGGAGGGTTAGGGTTAGGGTCATAGAAGGGGAGGGTTAGGGTCAGGCTGTGGGGAGGTGGATCTTAGGGTTAGGCTATAGAGAAGGAAGGGTTAGAGTCAGGCTGCGGGGAAGGGATGGTTAGGGTCAGACTGCGGGGAAGGGAGGGTTAGGGTAATGGAAGGGGAGGGTTAGGGTTAGAATTAGGGGAAGGGTTGGATTAGTGTTTTCCATTTACCTATCAGAGCACTATATTTGGCTATGCCCTATCAAGGCATAAGCAATCGATATCCCAGCCAGTTCAAAACAGGCTGGGAGAGAAAGACCCTATCGAAATAGGGCCGTTCTTAGCGGGGACCCACACCCCTGCAATATACCTCTTAGTTGATATGCTTATATACATCCATTTGCATGTTTTTAAATTACTTGTTTGCTGTACTACCAATCCAGAGTTGCTACTATCGAAACTCTGGATAGGAGGCATGCATGTGCAATGGCATGTCTGTTACTCTGGGACAGATCCAGTTAGTCCAATGTCTGGTGTATTACTGGTGCTTGCAGTTAGCCTACAGTAACTGTATCTAGTTCTTACCTTTCAGCAATTCATACAATATATTCTGCCTAGGTATGACTCACTTGGCAATATTTAATTAGTCTTATAAATGATAATCATCTGATTCAATTCTGTTACAATAGCCAGCATCAGCCGAAAGCTTGAAAGGTCACTACAGGCTATCTGAGTACAAACTTTTACAATTCTCTTCAGATCAATTATCCTACAGCAAAACCAACTTTACTTATTCAACACACAATCCATGATAGACACTTTTCCAATTTTACAGCAGATCTCCAACTTGCATCTTTAAGAATGTATTGTTGTTAGGAAACCACTCACCGGGGCGTAGAGTCTAACTGGGGCTTTGTATTCACTAGAGCCTCTGATGGGACCGGATCCAGACTCCCGCACATACGGAAAGTCTGTCCGTCCGACAGAGAGAGGGGAGTGAACGCCCCCTGTCACTCCCCTCTCTCGTGCGGGCTTTATCACAGCTTACACTGCCATAAGCCGGCCTTAAGTAAAGTCCCCTCCCACACTGTACAATTAGCATGCTTCCCCCACCCACTTTAGAAGGCAGAGGGAAAGCACAGCCCATTTTCTAGGAAATGGCATCGTACGGAACAAAGTTACTATAGTAACACTAGCGTAACATCTGGAGGGCGCATGCACCCTCCAGTCAAATCAAGCGACTTACGCACTTTGCCTGTGTTAGTGGCCTGACGTACTCAGGTCAGGATCTGGTCAATGGTGAGGTTAGACTTGGCTGCAGGACACCCAGCAGGTCATCGTCCCCGGTGGCAGCTCCTATGCAAGCGTGGAAGAGTGCTGGACAAGTCAAGGGACCCAGTGAGAACACATGGGAATAAGCACGAAGTTCACCTATTCTCATTTATTATGGTAGTCGAAACTCGCAGATTTCAATACGCACCTGTATGTGCGAGATCAAATCTGTGATGTAAATTCTCACATTGTGCCGTTCTGGATGCACATCACACTCAGTTGAATTTTTCCTCCCTTCCAGTCTTTGCCAGACTGCCTGACACTGACAAGGCAGTGCTGGATGATGAATAGGAAGAATTGGACAAAGCAGTCTTGTAAATTAATGCGATCATCTGATTTTTTGACCAGGATTGGATGTTACAAAAGCTCATGTGAGCGTAGACATTTATCCACTGTGAAACAGGTTGGTCAAAGATCGTATTAGCTGTATATCAAATAAGTGTGTACCCAGCTTTAGCATGTTGTGCCATGAGTTGTATCTCAATACTCCCCATGTGGTAATTTATGCCTATGCAGAATGTGTTGTATAAAAGCAAGGAAACAAAATCACCCCAATTCCTGAACAGTGATCTCTGCTTTTTGCACAATGCTGTTTTCAAATGCATAAATGGGAACATATCATTGTCCAGGAATTATTTTATTTCTAGGTGGGCTATCGTTATATTTCTACTAAATTTCTTCTGGTTGTCAGTAGTTAACATGGATTTACAATCTGCAGTTTATTGTCAGTAAATAAAACAACATGTAATCTTATGAGTAAACGGACAATTATATCTGATATTTATTTAGTTTGCTATTTTTTTCTTCTTGTTTGGTATTTTAAATTGATTATTTATGAGATTTTGGCAGACAATTTATGGAAATATCCCAGTGAATAGTTTATGTCTCTCAAATATCCAAACATTAAGATGAAGTTTCTAAAGTGATTCCCAGCTGTTCATCTGTGAGGGTGGCCAGATAAACACAAATAATAGCACATTCACTTATTTACCTATTTACATGGATCTATTTCATCGTCTTGCAGTTATGTAGTAGAAGTACTAGCATTATGTAGTGCCATACAATCCAAAATCCAAGCTTTAGCTGTTCAGGTGTAATTCAAAAGCAAAAAAAGAATGACCACTGTCCACAGTCACAGACCTGATCCAGACCTCTGTGCGTGTATTCCGTACGTATGGATATCTGGAAGTCCACACGCAACAGGGAAGTCAACATCCCGTCACTCCCCTCTCACATGCAGAATTTGGACGACATACACGTCCATAAACAATCCTTAAGTTCTCTGTACAGATCAGTGTTTTGTCCGATCGCATATCTGTGCGAAAAGCCTAATACCATCCACAATGTTTTCTTAGCATGCCTAACCACACCCCCTTTGCAAGATTTAGGCATGTAGAAGGCACCCCTGTACTGATCTCCTTGCATACACAGTTGTATTGAGGGTTGCCGACTTTTGCCAGCTTCCCTCCAGGAGATCCCAAAGGGAAGCTAGCGACGCATGCAGGGGCGGGGCTTAATGACGTGATTTATGCTAATTGTGTCATTAAGTCCCGCCTCCTGCATCATACTTATCCAGTTTTAGCTTAAATAGGCATCAGGACGGGGCTTGATGGCGCAAATTGCGTCATCAAGTCGCTCCTTGGGCCTGATCCAGCGCTACGAAAATTCGCACGACGGGCGAATGCGAACGTACGCTCGAAAATGACCACTGTCCACAGTCACAGACCTGATCCAGACCTCTGTGCGTGTATTCCATGCGTATGGATATCTGGAAGTCCACATGCAACAGGGAAGTCACTCCCCTCTCACATGCAGAATTTGGACGACATACACGTCCATAAACAAACCTTAAGTTCTCTGTACAGATCAGTGTTTTGTCTGATCGCAGATCTCTGCGAAAAGCCTAATACCATCCACAATGCTTTCTTAGCATGCCTAAACCTTTGCAAGATTTAGGCATGTAGAAGGCATGGCAGACCCCGTCCCACCCCACCCCTGTACTGATCTCCTTGCATACAGAGTTGTATTCAGGGTTGCCGACTTCTGGGAGATCCCAGAGGGAAGCTAGTGACGCATGCAGGGGGTGGGGCTTAATGAGGTGATTTATGCTAATTGCATCATTAAGCCCCACCCCCTGCATCATACTTACCCAGTTTTAGCTTAAATAGGCATCGGGACAGGGCTCGCATACGCTCGTCGTACGCTCGCTTGCGAGCGTTGCTCTGGATCAGGCCCCTTGACCCTAGCAACACTAGTAGGCAGGGGGGCAGGACTTGAGGCCGTGGTTTCCATGAAACCACGAGCTTTAAGTCCATTGTGGGAGATTTGCCGGCTCTCCCGGGATACCGGGAGAACTGCCCGAATTTCAGGAGTCTCCCAGACATTCCGGGAGAGTCAGCAACCCTGGTTGTATTCCATATGCAAAGAGATTCCTAATGGAAAATCTGGAGAGCTGCACCGTTTTAACATTAAGGGAGACTTACTTAAGTGGTTTACATAAGTCCCCTAATGTTATAAAATTTGGTTTCTAGCCCCCAGTGCAGTGATTTCTTACACTGTGCATTTGCAAAATGGGAGCAAGCTTAAAAAAGCGATCGATCCACCTGTGATCGTATTGTGCTAGTGAAAATGGGTGTTACACTGTAATTAAATGAGAATCTGTGAGCAGATCAGCAGCGAGGTCACTGTACACTTCCTCCAGAAATCCTGCACCAGCGCTGGGCTGATATAACCACAAGATGGAAAAGATTTTAGATGAAAGATGAAAGTGAAATAAAGAAAGAAAAACAATACAAATGAAGATATCTGAAACTTCCACAACAAGCCTAAAATTCTCCCAAAGGTCCACATTATTCCCAGGTTACACAAAGGATTCCAATTTCAGATAAAAGTAAAAAAAACGAATCAGTAAAATAAAAGTAAATTAGTAATGTATTATGTATGTCACCAATATCAATGATAACTTTCATTTCACTTTTGGAACTTTACATATATGACATACTAATACATCCCTGTGTGTAATGTGTTAAGTTATATCATATCTTGAAGCATATCTTTGCTTCATCCTTGCAGAAACCCATTAAATCTCTAAAATCATATTTGCAAGAGTCAAGATTTTGGATTTAGAGCTAATTCTGCTCTAACATTAACATAAGAAAAATGTTAATATTTTCTTATGACCAATTCACTATTGCAATTTCACCAGTATCAATGTATGTGACAGATCAGCATCAAAGACACTCTGATAAAACATATAGGCAAGAAATGGTTGATAAGTTGTTTGATCCTTTCATATCCTTTTTCAGCTTCTCTAGTTGTTTTTCCCCCAGTAGGTTTATTTATTACAATCCAATAGGTTTATTTGTTACAATTTAAAATGTTTTATTAATATTTTTCAATAACTGTTTAATAAATTACAGCTGGAAAGGAAGTGTAGACAGCAGGGGAGTATCTAACATACAGATCATTAAAAAACACAATGGGGCAGATTCAGCTGAGCGTTATGATGGAATAGGTACAAAGTACACCTATTCCTGTCTATTATGATAGCTGAGCATTGCAGATTTTATCTAGCACCTCTATGGTACAGAAGATAAAATCTGTGATGTAGATTTGCGTGCTGTGCCATTCTGAAGGCTCAACTGAATCTGCCCTACTATCTAAATTAGATAATTTGTTATTTAGGTTTACCAATGATATAGCATTACAAGAAAACTGAGGTTTACACTAAGATTTACAAAACTTCTAAAAAGGAAAAATGGAGATGTTGCCTTTAGCAAAAAATCGGATTCTAGCTGACATTCTATTTTTGAAACATTTAGTAAATTAAGCCCTAAATCTTTTTGGAGGCATTTTGTGTATAATCAACTTATCTAATGTCACCCTGAGCCACTGCCCCATGAACCTATTCTGTGCAGCTTGTGAAAACCTGTGATGTTCCCCATACTTTTCTCTTTGTCCATTTACGCTCTTTATAGTTAAACAGAGGCAGGCAATGGTGAATGACACATCCTGTGATAAGCCATTGGACAGCACATGCTGGAGTTTACTTTCATCATTACTTGTTTTATGCTCACCGACTGGCACCCATCACCACCAGTCTATTCTCTCACCTCTTATATAGACATCAAAGATTGGACAACGAGTGAGACTCCTAAATTTCTGAGTGTAACTGACTGGATGCAGCCTTACATGTAAGTGGTCAAATCAATTGATAGATGTAGTTTACTGTCCTTATAAAGATATTTTGAGTCACAATATACTAACTACCCTTCTTCTTAAGAAATAAAATCTCTGCAGTTAGCAGCATCTTAATTACTTAAATGCTATGTGAAAATAGATATTCATTGTGAGTTTTAATTGTTCCTTTGTTTGATGTTGAAATTGAAATGTTCATTATCTCTTACAGTTGAAGATAAGTTTGTATTTCAGTAAATATCTCTTTAGAATCATACTGTAAGAAGCGGTGTTAGATGTGATGTACTGAACAACACAACAGTTTTGGAATTTCGCTGTTTTGGGTTTTTTCATCTTAACTTCTTGTGTTTTTCTGATTGTAGCTGTAATCTTTCAATCTGCTATTATACTGTATATACTATAATTATAGATCATTGTACATTGTAGCATCAATTCCCATGCATATCTATCTCTGCTCCATCTGTCTTTCTACAGATAATGGGTATTACTGGAGCATTGAAGGCTTTCTAGGTTTAGCCCCAAAGGTAATCTTCAGCCAGGCTTTCAATCTCAACACTCCAAAGTGGTCAATGACTTAATCATTGCATAATCTAAAGGTCACTAATTTATTCTAATTCTAATTTCTGCTGCTTTTGACACTGTTGAACACTCTCACTGTTTATGTATGTATGTATGTATGTATGTATGTATGTATGTATTTATTTATTTATTTATTTACGTATTTATTTATTACCATGTTCGCAGTATGCCAGTTCTCTTAATTAGTCATATCAATTAATGTTTATAATTCGCCCACTTTTTCCTGTTTGTATGATCTTCTCTTGGAGGATATTTGACTCTCCTGAGGTGTCTTGCTGTTGCTGTTATTGTTTCAATGCGGTTCCTGTGATTGTTTCTCTGTTTTTGTATTACTCTCTGGAATTACCTTACACGCCCATTAAGACTATCCTCTACTATCCGAACTTTCAAGTGCTGGTTTAATATTTACCTCTTCAGACCAGCTTACCAAATTTCTCAAACTATTCTTAACATTTTCTACCTTATTTACAACTACTTTGCTATCCAGCTTTCCTTTCTGTTACATGATTAACACAAACTTAAATACTTATCCTTTCCATAATAAAATTCTCCTCAGTCCTGTTGCTAACACTGATGTGTGACTGGATTATGTAGAGCTCTGAGCACTTTTACCATAGAAACTGGCTGCTCCCTTGTGTTATATACAGTACACAGTAGCACTTGCCTTTTTACTCACTCACTCTGTTTGTTACTACTAAGTTTGAAATGCCATAAGTGATATGATGGAGCTATAGATAAACCTGTTAATAAATATAAAAAATATGTGCTGGTGACATCATTTATATTTTGTTATTGGTACTTCATTATATACATAAAGGGTTGTACTATGTTACTTATAAAATAAATTATACAATGTTGCAAAATGTTTTAATTTAAATGTAATATGTAATACTTCTAAAGGCATTAAATATCAGTTATTCCACAGCCTGCTTTCAATAACTGTCATCCATATTCAATATTACAAGTTCCAAGAGTTATCTTAGTCAAATAAACATTCATACCCCATTCACATCACCACCAAAAAAGGTGCTGGGGGGTGAGGTATGATGTGAAAGGTCCCGGGATCCTCCTTCTGGGTCTAATGACTCAGGAATTGAACCCTGGAGAAAATAAAGGTTTTTCCCTGGGTTCGACCCGGGTAGGGGTGCACTGTAAAACGTTCTACCTGGGTTTCTTAAAACAACCTGATTGGAAGGATTTGTTTACTATTGCTATGACAAATCTCTTGCCGGGAGCCACACGCCACCATCACACTGTCAGGGCAGACCCTGGTCCCGGAATTTACCGGGTCAACCCTACAGTGTGAAAGAGATCATTCCAAAGTCTGTGACCCTGGGATGATCACGGAAATATCCCAGATGGGACTATTTTTACTTGGATTTGGCAATACATTGGACCTTTTATTTGGCAATTATTGGAATAAAAATATACAGAGGTAACTGCAGCAGTAGAGCATTGCTCAATATTAATGCAGAGCACAGCAAATCAAGCAACTCGCCTAGTAGGACCCTAATGCTTTCATAGTAGTTTGGTCATTATTGTGAATATTGATGTTTGGGAACATGTTATTATGTTATTAATACTGTGTAGATCCAGACGTTCAAGTCCAAGAGATGCAGATAAGGATGTATGAACAGAGGGTATATGTGAAACTAACATTCTGCAATGCTAGCCTATCTTGCGCATATGTGGATTGTAGAAATTAGTTAGATAAGTAGTACCAATTAACTTGCTTAAAACATGTCTGTAACTTAATAAGTTAGGGAGTTCCAAGAAGGTCAACTCCCCAGCCTCCCCTACATGACTGACTGACTAAGTGAAGAAGTGCCCGTTTTGACCTGTCCAGCTTGACCACAATTTATATAGAAGCTCCTGGATCCTCTCTGAACATTATCAATCAATAACTACCAACCAAAGTATTATTCATGTATTTTGCTTAATTATTTCTAAAATATTATAGTTAATAAAGAATTGTGTTGCCTCCATTAACTTCTGGGCCTAGATTTACTAAGGAGCAATTGAAATTGGCAGAGAAAAGATCACCACACATCACTGTAGTTTGCTGGTGAATTTTTACTAAAAATTTTCCGGGTTTACTAAGGGGCGATATTTCGTATCGATTTGTACACTACAGTACTGTGTGATGATTTTTTAAGGGTTAATTTGGCATGTTTAAACTTGTAATTGCAGCAAATTATCTGAAAGAAATTGCCACACACCGTGCCCTTAGTAAATAAGCTGCTGATTATGGTACTAAAAGGCACAGCATGCCCTGCAACACATAGGCATGCTGTGTCTTTTATCACTATATGCGGCAGCATGCTAAGGGTTAATAGCATGCCGTGGAAGGTTTTTTTTTATGTTAAAGGCATTTTTATTTATTTTTTAACGTTTTAAGATTTTTTTTTTTACATTTTTCATGTGTTTTTTTTAAACAATTTGAACAAAATCGACACTCACTCCCACCTCTTTTTTCTCACCATAGTGTTTTTTCTGCCATTTTACAAATCGCTGTTTATAAAATTGAGTGATTTATATGCTGTGGTTAACAAAACAACTATTGCGATGTAAACTGTGACGACTTTAAAAACCTTCAACACAAGTGAATTTGCGGTGAGTTTACGTTAGTAAATATGGCAATTTTTACCAATACGAATTTGGTATTTAGTACACTACAGCACTGTGTGGTGATTTTTTAAGGGTTAATTTGCCATGTTTAAGCTTGTAATTGCAGCAAATTATCTGAAAAAAATCGCCACACACCGTGCCCTTAGTAAATAAGCTGCTGATTATGGTACTAAAAGGCACAGCATGCCCTGCAACACATAGGCATGCTGTGCCTTTTATCACTATATGCGGCAGCATGCTAAGGGTTAATAGCATGCCGTGGAAGGTTTTTTTTTATGTTAAAGGCAATTTTATTTATTTTTTAACATTTTAAGATATTTTTTTTTACATTTTTCATGTGTTTTTTTAAACAATTTGAACAAAATCGACACTCATTCCCACCTCTTTTTTTCTCACCATAGTTTGGGGTGATTTTTCTGCAATTTTACAAATCGCTGTTTATAAAATTGCGTGATTTATATGCTGTGGTTAACAAAAGAACTATTGCAATGTAAACTGTGACGACTTTAAACACCTTCAACACAAGCGAATTTGCGGTGAGTTTACGTTAGTAAATATGACAGTTTTTACCAACACCAATTTGGTATTTAAGGAGCTCTCAAGTTCCACTGGAAACAATTGGTTAATGTTTTAGGAAGTATGAGATATCTATAAGAGCAGAACAGCTGTTTTATAAGATGTAATAATATAGTTAGAACATTTTTGACACAAATGCTTTAAGTTTACATTTTTGGATGTGTTGATCCTGATGACAGCAAGAGAAAACACACTCAAACTGCCAAAATAACTTATAAAGAAAAACATCCTTTCTTATAATTAATTGGATTATTTCCACATGAAAAAGTGACTATCACTGTTTCAATCTTTGTAATTATAGAAATTGCAATTATTTCTTTGGTTTGAAAATGGACAAATTGTTTTTGGTCTTAATTCAGAATTTGGAAATAGTTAACAAATGAAATTGTAAAACTATTGTATAACTTTGTAAAATTATATCAATAAATGAATTACTTTAGCAGAAAAACCTTGTGAAATGTTACTGTAACTTGTGTAATTAAAAAACACCAGAGAACAAAGAGTTAATGAAACAAAACCTGGTGTTTTTTCCAAACGAGTCTAGTCTCCCAGTAATAAACACTGTCCACGTAGCTTTGTGAATAACTGCTATCCGGATGCTGTTCTAATTCCATGATGAAGAATACCTTTCTGTAAAATGTATAATTACCCTCTGCCACTCTTCCATCTCCTATGGTTTCTCATCTTCTCCAATAATGGAGAACAGATGAACAGAAGTTAAAAATAAAGGGCTTTTAACAATGTAACAGCCAGCACATAATGTACATATAATGATGATCCTGTGAATGCCCATTATTTCCACTCGCCTGCTATTCGCTGCTGCTGAGGTAGAGTTGTTGTGTTTGTGACTGCTAAAATCAAACTGCTGAATTCTGTTAAATGAATCCAAGTTGAATGATCCAGCATTTGTCGAGAAGAGGAGACAACTTTATCTATCGATTTGTCTACCATTTTTATCTCTCTATTTTTCAGCACTCCCTGCAACTAAATCTAATGAAACAACAATGTATATTTTTCATTTGAATTCATTGCTTTTGTTTGTTTGTCTGAATTATCCTACAGTATATCCTACTACTTCCCTGCAAAGCAACACCTGAAACTCCTATTCCAGCATAGCTGCAATGTCAATATTGACTTTCCTCTGGCATTAGCCTAGTACCTACTAAGAGACTAGTTTTATGTGGTCAGCAAAATTTTTATGTGGACACACATTTATCTACAGGTCATCGGGTTTACAAATCACAATGCATTTTTTTCCACAATTCTCTAAGCCGTTTGCTTTGGTTATTCAAAAATACAGTTTTAGGTACCTATTTTTAATTACAGGTATGTTAAAGCTTATATTTGTAATTGTAAATTTAATAAACTCATGTTGGTTAGGGAAGTCATATTATGTGATATGGGTTGTTTTTCATGGGCGACTACTCTTGGATAAGGTTGCATCCTGAATGTACATAGCCAAACCCTGCATATGCAAGATGCGGCTGTAGTATAGATGTAACAGGCTGGTGGGAATTTCACCAAAGCTGTCCCATAACAATTATTTTTGTCAAATGTAATATATTAATTAAATATGATTTATATATTTTGATAATTATTTTTACAATTATTAATTTTAAATTAGTTTGCTAAAATATACACATGTCCACAAAATTCATTACTGGTTTTTTTTTTAATGTACTAGTTCATTTACTTATTCATACTAAAGGAGTAGATCTACAGTGTGTGAGTAAGATAAAATAGAATTGAGTCAAACCTTGTTGATCCTCAATTTAAAACAGAATACTATTTGAAATTTTCTAGCTTCCTAGTACCAGCACCAGCTCAGTGGCACTAGGAGTTGAAGGAAGCACAGTGCGGCTACACTGCTACAACAGTGAGCAGCTGCTGATAAAATCATTGCCTGGTCTGCTGCTGCTAATAACTCTCTGCAGCAACAGGCAATGTCTGTGTCTGTGGCACAGGTACTGAGACAGTCACATTGCCAGAAAAAGCCGGGGTTTTCAGGAAAGCCGGCAATTTCATGAAAACCCCGGCTTTTTCATGGTAATCTGAACGGGGTATAAAAGAGTAGATCTACAGTGTGTGAGTAAGATAAAATAGAATTGTTCACCTGAGTCAAACCATGTTGATCCTCAATTTAAAACAGAATAGTAGTTGAAATTTTCTAGCTTCCTTGCACCAGCACCAACACAGTGGCACTAGGAGTTGAAGGATGCACAGTGCGGCTACACTGCTACAACAGTGAGCAGCTGCTGATAAAATCATTGCCTGGTCTGCCGCTGCTAATAACTCTCTGCAGCGACAGGCAATGTCTGTGTCTGTGGCACAGGTACTGAGAAAGGCTCCCTGCAACATGCTGCAGAGACCTTGTTTGAGAACCTGCAGGAGATACTCAAGAAGATTGCCTGTAACCCAAGGGGAAAAGGAAAACGCAAATTTTACTCATTTCCTTTTAACTGAAATGAATGGCGTAAAGGAAAAAGCTTTGTTATGGTGCACATAGAGACCAATTACATTACAGTTATGAATAAGAATAAGGCGCCCTTATCAAAGGGCCATTTAGTATATGCCCCATAATAAAGCACTTTATTCCTCTTTTATGGAAATATCCCTTACAAATGCGCTCTCTATAATTTTTTTTTTTATTATTCAACATTTGTGTTTCAATTTTCAACCATGAAAGGAATTTATATTACCCTCTTAATAGGGTTCTGTATCCTTTGGAACCCAATTATGGGTAATATAAAAAATTATGTTTGATAACATAACATGTCATATGTTTGATGTTTGACAATTAAGGAGGAATAAAAAGTTTTTTAATGGGGAACAGAGTATGCACTCCATAATAAAGCCCTTTATTTTTCTTTCATTGTTACAAAATGATCCACAATAATAGGATTCTATATTCCCCATAATTAAGCTTTATATAACCCAATAATTGTACTTAAATTATCTTCCATAATAAGGCTCTATATTATTATAAATAGTTATTATAGAGTGATTATAGAGTAAATACCCTTCAATCCACCTTAACTCTAATTTAGTTATCTCCTATAATAAGACTGTATATGCCCCATAATAGGACACTATATGAAAAATGATTTGGAAATGATAATAATTTGAGCACAGCTAAGGAGAAATAAAGAGCTTTATTATGAGTTTATGCCCTTTCTAACCTCTTAATTGTGCTCAAATTAGTTCAACTGTTTCACCAACAATTTTTCCCCTGACACAATAAGACATATGTACACTGATTAGCCAAAACTTTAAAGCTACCTGACTAATATATTGTATGTCCACCTTGCATCCCAAAAACAACTCTTACCCATTGAGGCATGGCTTCCACAAGAGTTCTGAAGGTGTCCTGTTGTATCTGGCACAAAAACATCAGCAGAAGTCCTATAAGTTGCAAGGTGGGATCTCCATGACTTGTACTTTTCCAGCACATCCCACAGATGCTATAACAAATTGAGATATAGGGAATTTTTGCTGGTTTGATAACAATATTTTCTTGCAAGAAACAGGCACGGCCATGGGAACTAAGTTTGCTCCCTGCTACGCCAACATTTTCATGTCGTGGTGGGAAGAGAACTGGGTCTACCAACACCCCCTGGCTTGTGAACATTTGAAGATGTATTTTTGTTATATTGACTATATAATCTATGGATGAAGTGGTGATCACTTAAGAGTTTTGCAGACACTTGAACTCAAATGAAAATAACATCAAAATCAACTTCTCCATCAGTAAGAAAGAGGCGGAGTTTTTGGACTTGAAAATAAAATGAATAACAGGAAGGCTAGAGCCAGAAACAAATAAAAACCAACAGATGCCAACTTTTATTCATAAAGAAAGTGGACATTATCCTTAATGGTTAGAGTCAGTACCTACTAGCCAATTTACAAGGATGAGACGGAACTGCTTCATTAAAGAAATGCATGAAAAACAGGGAGAGAAATTTAAGAAGCAGTTCCTGCAGAAAGTATATGAGGAGTCCAAAGTTTAAACTGATTTTAAGAAAATAGGAAAGAAAAATAGGGCAAAACTATTAAGAAAAGCCAAAACAGAAAAACAATAAAAGATAGATAATTATGTTCATTACCCAATTCAATTCCAATTACAAAGAAATGTAAAATAATCAGGACATTGCTATTGAAGACCCAAATTTGGTGGGACTAATATCCCCTGCACCACAGTTTGTGAATTGGCAGAGCTAAGAACATTGGGCCAGATCCAGAACTACGTCCGTCTTCCATAGACGGACATAGTTCAATAAACAGTAGCTACTGCGCATGCGTAGTAGCTATTGTACGTAATCTGCGTATCGTTTTGATACGTAAATTGAATTGGCAAAGAACATTGGGCCAGATCCAGAACTACGTCCGTCTTCCATAGACGAACATAGTTCAATAAACAGTAGCTACTGCGCATGGCATGCAGCTATTGTACGTAATCTGCGTATCGTTTCGATACGTAGATTGCGTATATGCGGTCT
>WWET01000225.1:61794-77130 GCA_011038615.1 Limnodynastes dumerilii
ATTGCTTACTGCACACAGATACTGACCAGCTTTACTATTACACTGTTATTTAGACTTGGGCTGGGAAATATCACTTCTCAACACTAGTACTGTTTGCAACAGATGAAATATGACTCCCCTGCAATCAACATGGTTTAGCCCAGGTGTGACTTTAAGTTCTTATTTTAAGAAGATTCTTAAGTGTGAATCAGGTCCTAAGTGATTAACCACCATGGTGATTGCAGTTTCTGTGGAGTACTGGGAACGAAAGCCTGACTGAAGAGGATCCAGAAGATCCTATAAGAAAAGGAAGTGAGTGAGGTGAGTGTAGGCAAGTCTCTCTGGGAAAAAGGCCGATAGTTTGAGGGAGAGTTGGGGTCAGAGTTTTGTTTTGTTAGAATTGGAGTGATAATGCATGATTGAATAAAGATAGGAAGAAACCAGTAGAGAGAGAGAGAGAGGAGGTAACAGATTGACAGAAGATAGACATCGACTGACTTGTGGGAAAAGGTAGCAGAGTAGGAAAAGCAGAAGAGGGCAGATACTTCCTCTTCATTTGCAGGTTGAGATGAGGAAATGAGGAAATGATGTCAGGGTGTGGAAGGGAGGGGCAGGGCATTATGTTAGTTGATAAGGAGATGAAAGATGACAATTCCTGTCTAATCTTGTCAATATTCTCCTTAAAGTACAATGAGATCATGGGCAAGACAGAAGTTGGTGGATTTTAAATGTTAAATGTTCAAAAGAGCCATTTAGGATTAGAAGCTTGAGTAGAAATGAGAGATTGAAAGTAGTATTGATTGGCATTCTCCAGAGCATATTGATAAGTGTGTTAAGTGTTGGTGTGAGTTAAAAAGTCATTGGAACAATGAGATGTACACCAACAATGTTCTGCTTTGCGGGAAAGTTTTCTAAAGGTAGAACTGTGGATGTGTAATCTGGGGAAAGAAGTAATCTATCCCCACCTCCGCTGCTGTCTCCAGGGTTGAAGGCATGAGTAAAAGTGGAGTCCACCCTATAAGAGTGCAGCAGATGAGTCAGTGAGTCATGTTTCAGCTAATGCAAGAAGGTTAAGGTAGAGGTTGAGGTAGCATTGAATGGAGGTTAGTATGTTGCAGACAGAGCGTGCATTCCATAGGCACGTTTTAGGGATTTTAGGCCATATACAATGCAGTTGGAGTTTTCCGATATGTTCTACTGCGCATGCGCAGTAATTCTGTAACATTATATACGTTACTTGTTGCAACGTAGATTGCGTATACGCGTTCTTTAAGAGAGCTTTGCATACGGCCCTTTGTGAGTGATGGGAGACAGGTGATGTGTTTGAGGTTAGTGGTGTGTTTAGAATGTCCTGAATGGGAATGATTTGTATAAGAGATATGAGAAGGACCAGGATTTGGAGATATATCACCAGCTAACAGAAGAAGAGAAAGATATAGAAGAGGATAGTGTGATCTAGGAGCAGTTATATTGTGGCGACCAATAGAGGATGCAGTATTATAGATAAACATTTAAGGTAGGAAACAAGTTCATAAATGTTAATGAGTGGATTGTAGAGTAGGGCAGCGCCAATATAGGTGGAAAGATGTGAAGAAGAGGGAGTGAGGGATGTTGTGATGTTGAAAGAAATGCTGTGCAAGGAAAAGAAAAACATCAGTATGGAAAGCGTTGCTGACTGGAATATATATAATGGTACACATTAAATTAAATTATAAATTATAAATAAATTATAAATAAAGATCTAATCCAGAACTGAACATACACCTGTTTGGGAAGCATATCTCAGCATGATATTTCCCTCAAAAAAGACGCAAACACAATTACGTGCTATCCAGACCCGAATTCAAGACACTGAATGATTATCTACATTCTGAAGGGTTTTTCGTGGGAGGGAATGGGTGGAAGCATGTAGTCAGTGGAGCATACAGTAAGGTCATTTCTCACACAATTGCATCTGATAGAGACGTGAACAATATTTAAGTGTGGATAGTTTATGGCAAAACAGTTGTAGTAGACACCGGTCATATCAACGTACAACAGTTTGCTGAAGACTGACACTCCACAACCTATATTGTACCATTGCATTACATTTAACATTTAGGCGTAATACAATTATTATTTTTTATTAATTGTATTAATGACTGTGCTGCTGACTTAATGTATAATTTAGAACCCTATTATTTTCCCTTCCCCATTATAGGGCTCTTTATGAGATCAAACTCTATTATAGGAACTACACGCGCATAGTAGGTCCATTACACAATCTACGTACCGTTTAGGTATTTAAATTGCCTCTGTGCGGTCTTTAAAGAACGCCCTGAGTATTTTAAGTAGAAAGAGGTGGCGTAATGCCGCCTTGGGGAACGATTAGGTAGAAGTAGGAGACAGGAGGAATTTAGATAAGCCGGGGAGGGCAGTGGGGGGCGTGGAGAGGCAATATCTGTGCGGACATTGCATGGATATTTCAGGTAGCCCTATGGCCCGAGTAAGTACCATAAGGTACCTAAAAATGGGGGGGCGGGATAGGGGCAGGATGGGTGAGTTGGGTGCGGATCCGTTCGCACCTAACTTACCCATATCTGTGAATATGGTCCAATGTTTATAGATATAGTGAGTATAATGAAGGCAGGGTAGGGAAACAAAAGGGGAAGGGCAACATTCAAATATTTCACACTGGGTGCTAGCAGACCTAGGGCATTATCACTGAAGAAGGGGGGGGGGAGAAGAAGATGAATGGAGAGAGAGCCACCAAAAAAGACACTGGTGTCACAAAGAAGTCCCAGGATACATAAGCAGGAGTATCATAGAATTCCAACGGCAAGACCAATTTTTTATTTTATTTATAAGGATTCTATCACATATGTATACAAGCTTTTTGTGCAGTACTGTGTTGTTGATCAGGGATGCCCCCTAGTTGTGGGGGATGTGTTAGGTGATAATGATATATATGCATACACATACCCAAAACCACTGCACCACTAGGAATGACCACAGCAGAAGTCAAGAGTAAAAAGGCTGTATTACATTTCATTCATAAATACATAGATACATAGATAGATACATACATACATACATACATACATACATACATGCTGCATTGTCCTTTGTTTTGCATTGTGCTGTGCTGAATTGTGTGAGAGTGTCACCAGTAATACTGTAGTAATTGTGGTGTACAGTGTAGTTAGTTCCTGAGTAGATAGCAGAAACAGTGACACTATAAGGGATAGCCAGTAGCAGTCAGACAAGATGGGTTGTTTTGCTTGTTCCCCCACAGATGTCGTTGGAGGACACTGTATCTGTGGATGACCTTGGCAGATAATTAACATTATCTCATTTTCTGGAGGCTACCCATTTCTTAGCCTTGGGTCAGTAAGGATCTTGGTTCAGGGTTTCAGCTAATTTCATAGTTTCAGGCTAGAGAATACTCAAGTGGTCCCGGTGAAAGTAGAGTATATTGTACCTTTGTGAGAAACTGGTTAATATAGCAGATATATCAGCATTAGGAAATGGGCAAAAGTGAGGGGTTGGTTCATGGGAAGTCCAAATAAATCCACTGAGATCAAAGTAGTACATGAAGATACTATCCTTTATTCAAATAGCTATCATTCAAAGTTGCCACTGTTCCTTTTCATTATTAAGCGTTTACCAGCATGCTCCCTGCACACAAGGCATTATGTAAGCCTCATCTGTCTCAAGAAAACCAGGAGCACGTTGTCATTGAAGAGTAAAGACATGGTAACCACACTTACTATTCTTAAACGTATCCAAGAAAATAAAGCTCTTTTGCATAGTGACCTTTACCTCCCTTTTCCCTGTATTTGTCACTCATATTCAGCTACAGCCTAAGGCTAGAGGTTGTGGGAGCATGTTGTATTACTAAGGAAGTGTTTAAGAACAATGGGCTGGATCCAGACTTATGTAAGTGCTTGAAATGATTTACTCCTGGTCTAAACCATGTTGATTGCAGGGGGAGTCAAGTTAATTGTATTCTTTGCATGCAGGGATATATCTTTGAATTGCTTACTGCACACAGATACTGACCAGCTTTACTATCACACTGTTATTTAGACTTGGGATAGGAAACATCACCTCTCAACTCTAATACTGTTTGCAACAGATGAAATATGACTCATACTGTTTGCAACAGAAGAAATATGACTCCCCTGAAATCAACATGGTTTAGCCCAGGAGTAACTAAGTTCAAGCACTTACTTACTCTGGATCCAGCCCAATATGCAGTTGTGAAGAGCAGAGTAGTCATTGTGTTTCAAGTTAATTTAATAAGTTCACAGCACTGGTCAGTGGTATAACTGTTCAAGTTTGCAGCTTCCTCAGCAGTTAACACATCAGTACTTGCATAAAGAGAAGATGTAAAACTCTTTTATAGGTTTGTGGTTGCACAAAGGCCACAATAATCTTCAATGATCGATATATTGGAAGATTCCCATAAAAATTGTTGTCAAAAACTATTTTACTTGCAAAACACCATTTTATCTCTTTTATGTGTATTTTTTAGACTGCAATAAGAATTGCTTTATGGACACAGTGTGTACTCTGCAGAATGTTCTATGTTGAGATAATTATTTTATTTACCATTCTGAATATGTGATGTTACTGTTTTTTGCATCAGTTGGATATTCACCAGTTTCTTTGTTTTCTTAATCTTCCCTTTCCTAATAACTGATGTATGCCTATGAAGAAGAAAAAGATTGTGCTATTCTGTAATGGGACATGCTTTATTCTCTTCGTTCCACACCTGCGTATTTGTCTTGTGCTGTGCTGTGTTTGTAATTTCAGGCTCATCTTTGTTTCCACTTACACCAAACTGAGCGTTTTCCCTTAATGTCCCCATGCACAACAAATTAAAAGCAGCTCACCTCATGGCAGTCAAACTGAATTGTACATATCACACAATTCTAGCAACCATTTTGTAACAAAGAGATTTTTTATTTAAAATTCTTTTTCCTAAAAGAATCTTTTATGTAGATAAAAGGCGTGCTGCAATACTCTATAATTAGCACTGACAGTTGTCAACTTTGTTTTATCCCAGGATGCTTTGCTGCTTGACTTGTGTGTGTTAAGAGTTCCCCACTTGAGAACATATTAGAGCCTTAGCTCTTATGTCATTGCGTTTTTATGATAAATACTGACTATAGGTCCAATGCTTGCTATTAGCAGCTTGACAGGGTCCCTGTTTTACATTAAAATTCAATTACATATAAATAAATTTTAAAAATAGGTTTTTACAATAAAAAGACTTAACCTCTGACTGTCTAGCTGTCAGCATCAAAGAAAATTTGGCTTCCTTCTCCCACACACAATGATTTCAAGGCACACGTGGCAGGAAAAGAGTTAATAAACTTCGACAAGCATTGATTAGGGTATAAATATCTGCACTTCATAAATGTTTAGATTACCTTAATGCAAGGGTCATGAACTATTTGACACTGACCACTAATTAAAGCCAGGTTTCCTTAACTTACATTTCCTATTGTGTTGATTTATCAACATCCTTCAATTTCTGTCTGACCATATAAAAGCTGACATTTTCCCCAAGGATTAGGGGAAAAAAAGTTGAAATCAATCTGAATTCTTCTCAAATACAACTCAGCAATGTCAGAAAGCAACAGTACTTTATAGAATACAGTCTTTCATATGTGCCTCTCATTCCTGTCATAATACATTGCCTTTTCCTGCTTCTGAGTATAGGTTTCCACTGCGTTAAGTTCAGATGTCTAAAACAATTGTCTCTTACTGGTGAAGTGCCCAGTTTTTTCTGAGACGATGCAACTGATTAACAAAATACTCCTGGTCTCATTTATGGGTAATACAGCCATTGTCAAGAATAAAATATTATGATAAGCTGTATAAATGAAAACTCAACTAATAAATCTGCTGCACTGTTCATTTATCTTGTTACTAAATTTTGTCACTAGTGTTATAAAAATTTTCTCTATACATTTGTGAGTTAGCTTTGCTTATTAGATACATTTATTGTGTATTTGATTACAAAAAGAAATCATTTTAGATATATACTATGCAATAAAGACTAGAAATATTAATATTTACATATTAAATATAAGTTTAGAATACAAACATATTTAAAATGTTTATGTCCTGTTCTGCCAACATCACTTAACAGATATTTCTGTGAAGAGACCAACACCCACAAACTTTTATTAATAAAGGAAAATGTATATTTTATATATTACTTGGATTTGCTGTTTCCTAAATTACTAAGTTTAATCATTCCAATTCTATGTCTTCTTTTTTGTTGTGTATCATAAACTCACCTATATCACCCAGATACATGAGTTGCAAATTTAAATTCTAAATTGACTAGAATTTATTTCAATAAAACATAATGTTGGTGGATCAGTTATCACACTAAAAGCTAGTTTGATAACTAGAAACTTATCATAATTTTCACCAAGTGACACAGATTGTGAAATTAGTTTTGAAGTAAAGAAAAAGAAAATCTAACAATAAATGTACTTCAACAATAAAAAAATATATATTTTTTTTTCATGTACGTTATTCCTATATGTAGTTTTTTCTATTTACTTAGGTTATGAGTTAATGTAAGTGATGATAGTATATGTCATTTTTCATTTCCTCTGATCCAGTCATAGCTTCCAATGACATCATACCATAACTGCAGTCTCAGACCCCACATCTATATTTCCATGCTATTAGAATCTAAGAAAGTGGTCAAACATGAATAAGATATTCAGATGTGGTTTGGGAGAAGATAAGAATACTATGAGTCAAACACTAACATCTTTCTCTAGAAATAGAGAATACATTTTGCTTTTGTTAAAGCTCTGCAAAGGAAACATTACTGACAAGCAGAAAAAGATCATCAGATGCAAAATTCACATCAAATCACATCAAATAATGAATATCTTAAAAAAAAAGTTTTAAAATAATTTATGAAATATATTTCTCATTTGATTAGATTTTGAGATATTTAGAAAGAAAAGGATATACTGTGTTTTCTTGTAAAAGCTGTTGTTTCATTTGTGTGAAATATGATGTATTAAATTTAAATTTAAAAGGATGTTATAATTATATATTTCCAAAATGCAGTTTTGAAATGTATTGTCTTCCAAAATGTTATAGACCATAAAAATTGTCCATAATTTGTATTTTTTATAGTATTAGGACTATAGATATTGCTGTAGAAGTTGGTGAATAATAGCTGCTTTTCTCCAACATTTAATTGTCTAAAAATTGCTAAATATTTATCTGGAAATCAATTAATTGTAGTCAGCAGTAAAAATAAATTGCCTGGTATAATGACTATGCTTGCAATTTTTCTATTGCCCAACAGAAGGCAAATCTTGGCCGCACTGGTCACATCTACAATTAGAATGAAAGAGAAAACGACATTTAAATTCCCAAACCTCATTGTCTAGAACCTAAATAATAGATCTGAGCAATTTATTTAATAAACACAGAATCAGGACAATGACTTTTGTTAAATGAATGATCTAATTCTCTTAATTGTTCTCTTAATTTCCCCCCATGTAAACCAGAGCTGTAAAATGAATGCTGCAATAAGTGTTTGCTGGATAGACCACATCTAAAACATAGGTTTGTGGAGTAAAATGAGTTTGTAGTCAGACCCACACAAAAATGTCAGCCATAGCGAGAGTATTTTTATAGAGGCATGGTAAAATTAGAATATAGTTTTCAAAACATTTTTTTTAATGGGATAGAAAGGTAGAAATGTTGTTTTTGATAACATTTTTTTCCTGAAAAACCCTTGAGATTTGCTGTAAAATTGGGGCCTTTATGAAGAGTAAAGTATATTGAATGCATACAATTTGAAGTGTATGCTACCATCTGTCTTTCACTGTGATTGGGCAAATGCAAGATGCCTAAAACTATTGTAAGTATGTTTTCGCAATTAAACATAGCACGTATATTGCGTAAACACATCCTGACACAACATACACAATTTTATAATACTCCTAACTATAGACATAAGGTGCTGCATTTAATTGCATTTGTGTATGTCTGTTTTATGGCCATGTGCATTGCATTAATGCACCAAAAACACATACACACAAATCTACATGAGACCTAGAAGAAATACAATTGTGACATGTTCACATAACCGGAACTGTGATAGGTTAGATACATATACATATAAACCAGTCCAGGAGTTGGAGGACTTGTACAAACAAAGACCAGTAACAATGGGGTAGATCCAGAACTACGTTTTCCGTACGTTTATTCGCGTAGCGTATTTACGTGCGCGTTAATTAGTTACACTCCTCTCCGCACACCCCTTGAACGTCCGTATTTTGTCAAGATACCCTTTCCAAACCCTCCCTTAACCTTTGCCAATGTAACCGCAGTGATACGCACACGTATGTATGAGCAACACGAATTTACGCAGTTAAGCACGCCCATACTGTACACTTTAAATACAAACCCCCGCCTACTTAACGTATTTCAGACGTATTTTGGACTTACGTAAAATTGTACACACGTAAAATTGGCACCCCACACGTAAGTATTTACGTGACACATACGTGAATGGCCCATACGTTCACAATTACGCTACGTTACGGAGCGTATTTTCTATGGTGCGCATGCGCAGTACTTACCAAAGGGCGATTTTACGTGTCCGCCATGCGTAAATTCGCTCCGAAGCGTGGTTCTGGATCAGGCCCAATAACACCAATGACAATAGACAGCACTAGCTGCTTCTGATTGACTGATTGCATGTTGACCCATTCCATACCTCCCAATTGTGCCAAATCCAGTGGGACAGTCATGATTTTGGGTGACACTCCTGCTGTCTAAAGTGGCTTCCTGTTTGTCCCAATAAGTGGGCTACACTGGAGACAGGTTTTTTTTATTTTTTATTTCTATTAGATTTTTCCCCCTGTGCCGTATGACAATGGGAGTGTGGCTTGGGTGGGGCAGAGGCGGGGCTTGGGTGGGGCAGAGGCGGAGTTTGAATGGGATGGAGGCGGGGCTTATCTGTTTCATTTTCCAGCTCCAAATTGTTAGGAGGTATGCATTCCAATGATTCATTAGTGTGGCTTCTACGATAAAAATAAGTTGTGGACATCTTTTCAAATTATTTGAACATTTTTTATGTTGAGGGTGTAATTTTATTCAGCTCTTCACTCAACTCATGGTAAAGGTAATTTTAAAAAAAAGGAAAATAATCTAAGGACATATGGTTCAAGCACCAACATTCAAGAGGCATTGATACTTGCTTAGAATCTTCTTAGACACCGTCTTCTAAGCAGTATGGACCGTATTCACACCTAAGAAGCAGACGTACAGAGTATTTTAAGAAGAAAGAGGCGGCATGTTGCTGCATCGGGGAGTGTTTAGATCAGTGGTCAGTGAACTGGGGTAAAAATGATATTCCTGGTGGTAATGGAGGGTCGCGCTGCCGAGACCCAGCCGGTCATGCATATGAATCTATATGCATGCCTAGAGTGACCATACATCCCGTTTTGAACGGGACAGTCCCGTTGTCCCTGTGCCCAGCTTCGGGACACCAAAATGCCCTTTTTTCAGAGAGCAACAGGTGACATACACTGTATGTCACCTGTTGCTCGCTGATAATGGGACATGGGGACAGCCCCATTCACAAGACGTCAGCGTGACCTAAGGTCATTCTGCCGAGCGCACCGCGGAGGAGAGAGCTGGAGGCAAGAATACAGCAAGAAAAGGTAAGTTTATTATTGTGGAAGAAAGTATTTTACTTTGGGAAGTGAGGATTTAAATAACATGGAGGGGGCACACACTAAAGAGGCAGCTATAAGAAGGAAGGGACAATAAGGCTGGCTGGACAGAAATTAAGAGGGGGGGAAATAAGTCTGGCTGGACAACAATTAAGAGGCAATAAGGCTGGGCTGGCTGGACAAAAATTAAGAGGGGGAAATGAGGCTGGCTAGACAAAAATTAAGAGGGGGCAATGAGGCTGAATGGACATAGGAGGGGGCAAAATGGCTGAATTGACACAGAAGGAGGGGTCAATAAGACTGGCAGGACACAGAAGGAAGGAGCAATAAATAAATAAATATATTCTGAATTCAAATAATTAATAATATATGATTTCCTTACTTTCAAATCAAGGGTGCAACGTCGGTGTATCTAAATATATTTTGGGGTAAAAGGTAAAAAAGTTCCCTGACCCCTGGTTTAGATAGTGGGAGGGGGAGGTGGTGAGAGGCAATGTCCATGTGGACATTGCACGGATAGATAAGGTAGCTCTGTGGCACTTGTAAGTGCCATAAGGTACCTAAAAAGGGGGGATGGGGGATTTGGATGGGGGCAGGACGGATGAGTTAGGTGCGGATCTGTGAATACAGTCCTATATCTCTCTGGTTATAAATATGATGGGTTTTATGGATTTCACTTCCGGAATGGCGAAGCAGGTGCTCTCAGGGGCAGGAAACCACTAGCTATTTATTATGCATTAGATATTAATGGATGGCTACACATCATAACATATGCAGATACACAATACATGCACATATACTCCTAATTGTCCACATCTGGAATAACATGGATTATGCTCACAGTGGGTTCTCACTCTGAATTTTGTTAACTGCACTCTGTATATGGTTTTGAAAGATTGTGGATTCAGCTGCTAAAGAATAAAAGCATCTCTATTTTACCACTTTATTTTAGGAACACCCTCTTCATCAATTTCAAATTTCAAAGCTGTCTCATAAACCACTGCTTGGTACAACATTATTCAAATGTTAGATTAATCATTAGAATGACTGGGACTTTACTACACATATGTCACTCTTCTCTGTTTAAGGTTTTTATTGCATTGCTCAAAGTGAAACTAGAAACTTAGTTTCTCATAAAGATCACATGTAAAGTATACAAGGTATCTGACTGGAGGTATATATAGATGCATGGTCACCATTAAAGCAGGCCTGTAGACAGGGCAGGGCTAGGGTACTCAAACCCCTCCCCCCACAAAACTATAAATTTGCACCCTCCTGTTTTACAATTGATACTAATGACCATCATACATTGTATCATCCATGTAAGAATAGTAAAAAGAACACAATAAAAGAAAGCACATATAAGTACTATAAAATACAGACAGTGCCCTAGTCCCTCCCCCAAACTAGTGTTTTTATTATACACTACACCCCATATATACACTGCCCTCCATATGCACAGTGCACCATAAGTGCACCATAAATTAGAAATCGTTTGCTGTCAAAATTGGTGAGTTCATACCATTGAGGGCTGTTCTTCCTTGGGGGCATACCTAGTAGGTGAAAAGCCGTAGCCCAAACCTACATTTTCCTTACTTATATCTTCCCCGATACATATACTCACACACACATTGCACCCCATAATACATTCTCCATACCTCTATCTCACACACACTGCACCCCATACACATGCACACATTATACCCCATTATTCATTCTCCCTAACTCTATCTCTCACACACACACACACACACTGCACCTCATATATACACTGACCCAATATATACACAGTATACCCTACAACACATTCTCCCTATTACAATCTCACACACATTGTGCCCCTATACAAACTGCACCCCGTATTACATTCTTCCTACCCCTATCTCATACACATTGCACCCTATAATTCATTCTCCTTACTTCTATCTCACACACACTACATCCCATGTATACACTGCCCCCCATATGCACACAGTGCACTCTATAATACATTCTCCCTATCTCTATCTCACACACTGCACCCCATACACACAGTACATACAAACAAACACATAAACATAAACACTGCGCCCCATACACACACACTGCACCCCATACACACACTGTCCTCAAGCAAGCTAGCAAAGGTCCAAAAGGTAATTTAGCTCACTTGGATGGAGGATCAAGCATGCAATGCAGTCTTACATGGCACCCCCTCCCCACCCGTGACATTCTTCAACAACCCTGTCTGGAGAAAAAAAAAACAGACAGTAAAAATACATTGGGCATCAGCACAGACCTCCCTGGGGATCAGCAGTATTTTGAGAGCCACATGGGGTGTCCCATGAAATGACATTGGTGCTCAGGACAGCGCTGTGACACTTCTTTAATGACCTATTTTGGCATTAACATATAATTAAGCTTTATTTTTCTACTGTAGAGAATATTTCTACAAGCAAAAGAGCAAAGCCTGGATCCTAAAAGTCTATACTCTACCCAGTAGCTATTCAGGTGTTGTTAACCTACAAGTTCCAGCATACAGTACTCTACCTGCATTGATATGACTGATACCTAGCAATGTAGCATACCATGTATACCATGTGCCATACATGTAGCTTGAAATTTCAATGCCAGGGGCCAAAACGAATAATGGTGCGCCCAACCTTGAATTAGTAACCACTTTAACTTTAACAATTAACTTACTGCTGCCCCACTTCAACTTTGTGCCCCAGGCGACAGTCCCTATCGCACATCCCGAGTTTTGGCCCTGGGGCTGGCCACCAAATTTTTTCCAAGATAAACATATTCTAATTTTAATTTATTTATTTTAATCTATAGCCCCCCTCCCTTATACACTTCATGAAGCCCTAACCTGCTGTCTAATCAGCCTATTTTAAGCTCCTCATGTCAATTTCATACCATCCCCATCATATATCTGTGTCCTCCTAGAAAAAGATTGAAAAAAAATCAATATTAAAATAATCACCTCTCTCTCCATTGAACTTACTACCTAAAAGGAATCTCCAATTCACCAGTCTGTGATCCTTCAAGAGCCATCCTAAAACCTTTTCACTATAACTTGGTCTAATGCTACTTGACGTTACCCACTCTGATTGTTTTGCCAGTTATAGTACCACCTCAACTCTCAGTCCCCAGATGCTTTCATATTAGCAATGATATGTTCTGGATTGTAACTTTATAAGACAGGACACTTCAAACCTCCTTTTGTCCACCTTTTACATATACACACTTACACCTGTACACCTGTTTGTAAATATCTAACTAGTCAATAAAATCACTGAATGAAAGCATGCAATGACAGGTTTTTTTTTACACCAAGTTACATACAAGCTGTTGAGTCTCCAATGGACATAGGCTCAGCAAATGTATCTGGTGTCAGTAGTTTAGATAGATGGGGGGGTGTAATGTTGCTGACATGTGACTCTATGGCCCCAATCTATAAATATCCTGAAAGTTTTTTTCTAACATGATAACAAGCCTTGACACAAAATACCCATCATTTCAAACTAGTGTTGCAAAATAACATAACGTTTAGTGTATTTCAATGGTCTCCACAGTCTATAGCATAAGCACAACAAGCTGTGTACTACTGTGGAATTCCTTCTAAAACCAGCTTGAGCAATATTTTGCCATCTCTGGAAATATCTTAATGGAGATACCAACTTATTTAATTAGCAATCAATGCTGACTTATGTTATGTACATTTTTATACAGTGTGTAAGCAACATATAAATATAGCACCTTTTGTGCAATTGTTCCCCAATTATATCTTCCTGGATTGGTCTGTATCTTTTTCTTATATTCTCTGCTCCTTAAGCACAAAAGTACCTCATAACCTAAAGATAAAACTATTGTTGATAACTCAACTTTGCGATAAGTAGCACCCTCATTACACCATACACCAATTCCATAGATTATAAACTTACAAGTATATGATAAATTGTTATAAAAATTTGTATGTAGAATTTTGTAGATATATACTCACTGGCAAGATACCATAAAAACACCATGTTATAGTACACTGTATAATGTGATTTTCAGTACACGTGTGGGTTACGTGTGTGGTAACAACTATCCCCACATCTACCACTTTTACAGCTCTAGATTAACTGCTTCCTTATTCTACCGTTGCTGCTGCCCTTACCAATTTAAAACCTGTGTATAAGAACACTCAATGCAGTCAGTATAAGATGAAGGCAAATTCATTTGTGCAGCACATTAACCCTTTGCACCACATTACAAAGTTATTCTGCATTCAAAGAGTTATTCCCTAAACATTAAAGACTTCACCAGTGTTTACAGTGGGTGAAACATACCAGATTCAAACCTTTAGGCAAAAGAAAGTGTTTCATATACAAAACCATAGGAGTATTTACAGATAATTGTAATTGTCAAATGGTTCAGTATAATGACAAAGTGCAGAGATCTCCCCTAAATTCAACAGCCTTGCTGCTTTTTAGATTTTTTTTGGCTGTTTTGCCCCAAGGGTTTGTGTTCCAGGGACAGGACAAATTAGGCTTTAGCTTCTCTAACATTGGAAGGATCCTGTGATTTTAATATTTTTATTTTAGTCACACATATGGATTTTATTTCAGACCACAGCCACACACACATTCACACACACATAGATAAACATTAGACAGGGAAAAATCAAGTTCAGCACATGCAGATTTTGAATATTTTTTTTTTTTAAGATTTGCTTACTGAGTACAGTAGTATTTAAATGTTCACTTTAAGTGATTGTAGCAATCTGAAACCTCTTAGTTCTTCTTGCTTATGTCCTATGGTTATTCTGCAATCATAACATATTTGGCAGAAGGAAGATAGTCTGATTTACTTAAAAAGTCTACAATAAAACTGTATTTTTAAACATAAAAAAGGTTTCAATTTTCTTTATTTACATGAAAATTGATTTATGTTAAGATGTATGTTTATCATCAATGCCTGACAGATCAATTATGTGTATTGTTTGTGTGTTTTAATGCATGGCGTTATTGTCTTTTCAAAATGAATTAAAAAAAGAAACTTACATTAATTTGAATGCTACAAAAAGGACAATAAACTACAGTTGTATATATCGCTACAGCTATTATAGTTTGTTTAATTTATATATTTTAAATGGTTAAAAAACTGTAAAGATAATAAAATAGTATATATAATAAGGTTAAAAAAAAAACTAACAAAATTATACTTTGCTAAATCAGTGGAATATACATCTCAAATAAAATTTCAACTAAAAACTTTTTTTACTAAATCTTTCTATAAAATAATAAATATATATAAAAATGTAAATTTAAGCATCACTAGGAACGTAAATATTTCTGTACCTCTATAGTTTAAATTAGCTTTAATGTAGTAAAGAAAAAGACATTTAAGTACTCTTTATTCATAGACATTGAATCTTTTAAAATACATTTGAATTCTATTCCTTAAACGATATGCTCAAATATTAATCCATAGTAACAGTTTGTTTTGTTCGTATAGATATTAGTTTGTCAAAGACATTATCTAAAAAAATTTAGTCACGCATCATATTATTGTTCACACTTTTTTTTCCTATTCTTTGTATTTAAATTAAAATTGGTTTCTGACTTCTATGCCAATCAAAAGGATTGTCTATAAAATGTAGCACATATTAAGA
>WWET01000225.1:77270-94627 GCA_011038615.1 Limnodynastes dumerilii
ATAATTAAGCCATAGAACACAATCATGTAAAATAATTATTTAGATTTTAAGATATTTTGCATATTATTATTATTCGTTAAAAACAACAATAATGGACACTATGGATCTGATCCAGAATGCTTGCACTGTGGATTCACTAATCTGTGGCATCCTATCCAGAACTGCAAAAGTTGAATGTATATAAAAGGTGCATTAGTTTACAATATGCAAATGGTTGCATATATGCAGAGGCTGCAAAAGCCAATTAGTTTGCATGTTACAAATGTGTATTTTATTTAGCTTAAAATCACATTAAAAGAAATTAAAAAAAATTACAGTGTGTTATATAATGCCTAATTAGAAAAAAATGGCAATCCACAGCTTATCAGGCTATTAACATAAAAAAATAATTACGATTGTGAATTTTATCGTAAAAAAATGTTTTAAAAAAAAAAGATGGGTCAGTTAAAAAGGGGGCAATTTATTGAATAAAAATACATGTACACCAGCACTGAGAAGCTGTAAAATTTAGGACGGACATGCAGGGACTCTGGGCTTCTATTTGCGCATACAGCACTAAACTGCCGTTCTGCACATGTGCAGAGCGGTTTTCCATATGAAAAACAGGTAGAAGCACAGGTCTTGATTTGATGCTATTGTTTTATAGGGCAGTGTACATTTATAGTTTTAGTAAAATAAATTAACAAAAGAACATCAATAGTTATAAGAACAAGAGTTTGAAGTAACAGGCAAAAAAAAAGGAGCAAATCTGCACCTTGGCAAAACCACGCTGTATTGCAGGGGGGAAGGAAATGATAAATGTGCAAGCAGAATGATTTGAGAGGTGATGTTTTGTGGACGAGTTAAAAATAAAGCTGCTAAGTGTTTTTGTGCAGTTAGCTACAGTACATCAGCCAGTATTCAGTACCTAACTGAATTTGTACCCCTTACATTTTAACATGGTTTGTAAGGGTTCTGATTTGGGCCTTTTTGAGCACTTAGGCCCGTATTCATACCTAAGAGTAAGTTAGGTGCGGACAGATCCGCACCTAACTCACCCGTCCTGCTCCTAACCCGCCTACCTTTTTTAGGTACCTTATGGCACTTACGAATGCCATAGGGCTATCTTTATCTTACAGAGCATAGTTTCCTTCTTAAGAAGGAAGCTACGCACGGACAATGCCTCTCCCCATCTCCCCCCAGCCTTCCCCGGCTAATCTAAATCCCTCCCCCTCCCACTTCTAACTAAGCACTCCCCGAGGTGGCACAAGGCTGCCTCTTTCTAACTAAACTACCTAACTGATACGTAGATTGCGTAAATGACCTACTACGCAAAACCATGTTTAACTGCAAGGGAAGGCAATATAAATTGGGAAACAAGGTGTGGTTTGCCTGTACAATGGTCTATTTTGCGACAAACCAACGTGCGACAGTTAAATGGCGACTTTAGACAGCAGTAGTGCTGTGACTCCTAGAGTTGCAAAGAGTGGTCCACCGACAGGTAAGCACTTCCATCCTAAACCTACCCTTAACCCTCCCCTAACCCTTTCTCTGTTTCCTGAAGCCTAACCCTAACGTTCCTCTTCTTAAGACCTAATCCTAACCCTCTATATCCTGCAGCCTAACCCTAATCTTCCGTAAAAGCCCTAACCATAACTCTAATCTCCCTTCTTAAAGCCTAACCCTAACCATCCCTTCTAATTGGCCTAACCTTAACCTTAACCTGCTGCAGCCTGTTCCTTATAGCAATGTTCTATGAGCTGATCATTTCTGGCAATGATACAGCTGCCAGTTGAATGATAGAAAATTGCTGTTGGGAATGGGTACCTATTTCCACATGCTCCCAATAGTGACAGGCTCAACATGCAGCTGACAGCTATATCATTGTTGGCAGGACTGCCTTCAGAATTTCTGGGGCCCTGTCTGCGGGGCCTCGCAGACCTGCGCTACTAATTCTTCCCTGTGCAATTCCCTGTAATGATGGCAGGCTCCCTTCAGTAGTCCCGGCTGTCCCCAGCTGATGGCGGCCCTGATTATTGGAATAGGGCCGGCCAGACCAGCTACCCCATCCTGTGAAAACAGAATCAGTTCAGAGGTGAAATTTCTAAGCTCAACTCTAATATAGATAGCTCATAAAGCTTTACAATGTGCAAAAGCATATCCCAGTATGCAAAATAATTAAGTGTTCTATCACACTGCACAGTTTTATGTTTAATCTGTAAATTAGGGTGGAACTAGGAAAGTTCAACTCTAAGGGCCAGAGTTACTAAGCTGCGGGTTTGGGAAAGTGAAGATGTTGCCCATAGCAACCAATCAGATTTTAGCTGACATTCTCTAGTATGTAATAGTAAAATGAGAGCTAGAATCTGATTGGTTGCTATTGGCAACATCTCCACTTTTCGAAACCCACAGCTTAGTAAATCTGGCCCTAATTCTGCTTTCTTTGCCTTCCCCCGCAGTTTTGCATGGTTTAGCTAAGGTCTGAACTTGCAGCTTTTTTGCCCTTATTCTTAGACTGTGGATCAGCCTCAAATATATCAATAGCAAAAATGATATAAACATGTCCAAGAAAAGTGCAATCATATTCTAAGAGCAAAATGCTAATAAGTGTAAAACATTTGACAAACACATATGGATAAAGAATTAGTCTATCAGCTTTTTGTCAGCTTTCTGTATTTATGAGTAAATCAGGGGTGTGCTCAACCCTTTATAAATAAAGTGAATGTGAATGTTTGCAATGGAATTTATGACATCTTGTGACCACTCAGTGTTTTAATAATCAGGTCTGCATAACTGTAAAACATTTTAGCTAATGACATTACCAACAATTTCCATCACAACTGTATGATGTCTGCCAGCTGAAGCGATTGTTAGTTTCACATATTTTCCATTAGGAAATATCTCCTTTCTGATCATTTTTATTACTGTATGTCCATATTACTCTTTATTTATATGCTGCTGACATGTCTAGAACAGCTTTACAGTGCATGTATTTACAAATGACATCATATGCATAATGACGAGACTGAAGAAAAATAAAAGAATACCTGTCGGCTTGCACATAGGACTATGTTAGCAGACGTAATGACAGGGGTAGTGCGCCATCATGCACTACTATGAGAGCAACAAGGGGAACAGTTATCATGGGAAATGTTTTAGCGCTGTAGTGTATCAAATTATTGGTTGCTTGCAATCCAATGCCTTCATAGTGGCACAAAGCCTTCCTACAGAAGAACATCACAGATAAAGAAAAATGATCTGACATGAGTGCAGATTTAGTTATATTATATTCAGACCATCAAAATCACATGCTCTTGATGTATTACTTTGACTGCTAACTACTTGCTTTCCTAGGAATACCTGTATAATCTAATATGTTATAGACTTTATTTTGTACTACTAAGGAGTGGATCCAGAGTTGCACTTACAACTTTTTTTTCAAGCATTGCACATGTGCCCAATGGGGGCGCACAAAAAAAACAGTAGATGCTGCTATGTGCTCTGTGCTAGTGGAAAGGGGTGTTCCATTAGATTAAAATTGGTGGTGTAATACCCCTGGTCTGCTTTCCTGCTCTTCCTCCTACATTTTATCATAAGTTAATTTTAATCAATGAAAGTTGCATTCTTAGTAATAAGAACACATTCCTATGCTACCCCTATCTAACTATTAATAAAATGGTATAATTTGGAATTAAATCATGTTTTAAACCCAATAGCCTACACTGAAGAATTTTGAAGTTTTTTTTTTCATAAAAGATAGGATAGATAGATAGATAGATAGATAGATAGATAGATAGATAGATAGATAGATAGATAGATAAATAGATAGATAGATAGGACTCATTTGGAAAATAAAAATAAACCTAATTAAGCCATGATTAAGACCATTAAAGAGGTGTCATGGTTTTAATATCCTTATATGAAATGTAGGCTATAGATTATTGCAAGCAAAAGCACCTGACAATCACACTCAAGCAGTGGCATTGATGGAACAGCTTGGATATTTTCACATATACATTTACATCAACAATTTAGCTACATACTTGTCAGGGTCAAAATTGGGTCAAGAATCAAAGGCAATGTAAGTTGTGAAAGGTGGTTACTATGTCACTCTAACTGCAGACAGCAATCAAGGTTTAGGTTCTATCTGACAGTACTACCCTTCGGAGCCAATGATAACAAAAGGTAATGTATGCCAAGGCCTGTCAAGTGAAACATTCATTGTACAGAGCCTGAATCACTGGTTGATACAATAATTTACTCAACATTCTCAACGCAAGAATGTGAAGAAAAATGGATAATTGGAATTGCCACTTAGATATTATGGGCTCCATTTAAAATTTTCGTTTTTATATCATAAAGCCCGTTTTCATGAGAAAACGGGCTTTATTATATGAAAGCAAAGAGTTCCTTATTTACAATGCTATCATCGCCATAGAAACAATGGCAGCGATAGCATTAACACTACCAATCGCCGGCCCACTCTAATGAATGCTGGATCGCTGTATTTACTAAGTGTTAGCACAAATTTTAACAATCTGCGCCGACACAAAAAATTACACCATCTAAAGATTCATTCAAGTATTCATTTGGTATCCCCATATATCCCCCTTTTCATCCCCCTAATAGCTGTTTTAGGGGGGAGGAAAAGGTGGGTATATATCGGAAGACCGCTGGAATAAAAAATTAATTTAAAAAAAATTAACAATTTTTTAGATTTTATTAATAAATATTTATTAATAAATAAATAATAAAAACACAATAATAATAAAAAAAGCGAAATAAATAGTTGAAACTTACCTGTCCGGGCGTCGCATCTTTGAAATCCCAAAAGGTAGCTGTTGCGCATGTGTGGGCACTACGGCTCCAAGCAACATCGAATGATGTCAGCGGTCTTTATTTCTCTTGTGTTGCATAGTAATATACACTACATAAAAACATGTCACCCCAATGAAATGGAGCCATCTCCCATGTCCTATACTCAGCGTTTTGACTTTTCATTTTATTCTGCTGTTGTTTTTTTATAGCTCTCACTTTTATGTTGTCCTCCTTAAAGTTGTTTTTAGAATTATTATTTTGCTATTTATATTAAGGACATACATTCAGTGCTTCAGAGGATTGCTTGTTGGGTTACTAAAATGTGTTTTTCAGAACTTTTTAAAATCATTGGAATGTAAAAACCTGTCACTCAGCCCAAGTGTTAAACAACACATTACATTTTCCATTTGACCATTCACCAGTTGCCAAATTGGAAATAATCAGTGTCCAGCTGTTTGGTGTTCAATATGAACAAATAGATCACATATAAGTTTGTTAGTGCAGTTGGCGGAAGACCATACATACACATCTGTTGGTTGAGTTTTCTGTCTTCCTCAAAATCATCAGCTATGTTTCTTTAGTGATGCCAGTTGTTTTGAGATAACACGCAAACTACTTTTTGTTGTCTTTACTTTATTCACCCTCTTGTCTACAAACCTGTCATCATCTCCTAAACCAAAACTTAGTTTACCCAGGCCAGATGCAAATTCAGAATTTTGAAAGGGAGTTTTCATATCATTACAATAAGTAAAATAAAAAAAAATAAACATGCACATGCTGTACCATACTGGTAGATTATGCACTTAGCAGTGTCTTAAATTCACCCTTCCATACTATGAAGTAGTACGATCTACCCCACACAGGCCCAGTGACAGGGGAGAACAATGGGACAGCTGTCCTGGCCCCGAGGTTTGGAGGGGTCTTGACAATCCATGACTGCAGACAATCGAGGCTAACAGGTTGTCAGTGAAGAAAGGTTTCATCCAATTAGTCACCGCTTTCTGCTGAGACACAGAACTCCCCAGATCTACAGCCAGCAATGACTCATTTACACTGTGAAAGGAACTTCCTCTTCTCACAGTTTGTCATGTGGCCTCCCTGGATGCTAGGCTGAATAACCACACTACTAGTATACAGTAGTATGTAACCATGGGCCTGATCCAGACCTACGACCGCATTCGCCCGCGAGCGTAGCGTACGTTCGCCCGGGCGTATAAACTTTTACGCCCATAACACTCCCATTGAATGTACCTGCTTACGGCGGCTGAACCCTACCCTAAGATTTTCCAGCGTACGTGCGAATTTCCGTACAGATACGCTGGTCGTACTGGGCTTAGCACGCCCATACTGTACAATTTAAATGTCTATCCCCGCCTCTGTGTAGTAACTCGAGCGTCCGGACTATCGTCGTACAAAACGCACGCCCCATGGGCGAAAAATACGCTGAAAATACACTCGCTGTACGCTCATGTCCTTTGGTCGACCGGAAGTTGTCATACTGCACATGCGTAGTGCATTTTTTCCCCGAATTTTCGCTTACGATCGGCGTACTATCGCTTGCGGCCGTAGGTCTGGATCAGGCCCCATGACTCTGAAACGAAAGCTGACGGCTGTCAGATGAAGTTGCTTACAAACAGCATTCAGTGCTAAGCGCTATTTATAAACCACTAACCTGCAGCCGATTGGATTGTTTATAAATAACTAATCAGCTGTAGGCAATCAACGCATGGAAGCTTTGCCCTCCACCCCCTGCTAAAGGAAGCCCTACAGCCAACATTATGTTGTTGAATTGCAATCGTTGTTTTACGTGCCACTGCAATAGTTCACTCTTTCTCTCCTAGCTGCTTGAGCAGATCCTGTATGTTATTAGGTAGCCAGGATGCTGAATGTCAACAATCATGGTGGTTGCTAAGCAGCCAGGTTTCTGTGTAAACAGCACAGTCCTAGCTTCTACTCCAATTGTTAGAATGATTAATAGTTCTCAGCTGGTGCCTTACAGTCAGGATTCAGACCAACCAGAGTTGAGAGGCTTTCCACCTTTGATTGGCTGTTCTGTGTTTAAATGTCCAGTAAGGAGAACTCTCCCTTGCTGGTGATATTGTTTGATCTACCAACTTTGTACATTTACCTTAGGTTTTGTGCAGCAGTAACCTTGTACTATTTTGCTCTTGTCCTGCTGCTCTATTTTCTTAAAAGCAGTAATTCTTGTTTGTCTTGGTACTGTTTTCCCTTCTTGCTGCAGGGTTCTGTGTTTTTGTCTTTTGTTTTTGTCCAGTCTCTCTGTGATTCCCTAGTGTCTGCTCTTATCTCCTGGCTCTCTGGGTTCCTGTGCGTAAGTCCCTGGACCCTTGATCTTGCTACCTCTTGTTACCTGTTTATGTGTATCCATCCCCTGTTACCTGCTTTCTGTATTATGCTCCTGTGTACTCGCCCCACTGCACCAGCCCTGTTCTCCCAATACCTGTCCCAGTCCTTTCCAAGAATCTGTTATCTGTGTTCTGGATATAATCCTTGTCTAGGCTGGTTGTTGGTCATGTCTTGTCATGTCTAGTTGCAGTCTGCTCCTCTGTCTTGGATCTGTTCCCCCATTTGGTACTGGTGTTATTCAGTGTTAGTCTCTATTGTGGTCAGTTCCTGTCTTGTTTCTTGTATTGTCTATTTGTTATGTCTAGTCCTGATGTGTAGTCTGACTCCCAAACCCTCCTTGTTATTCCTAAAGTCGCTACTGGGAACCGTGACCTGCTGGATGCTTACTGCATAAATCTATCCCCGTCATCTTAAAGACCGCATATACGCAATCTACGTAACAAAACGATGCGTAGATTATGTAAAATAGTTACTACGCATGCGCAGTAACTGTCATCGGCATCTGACGGACGTATTTCCTACGAGGGACGTTGTTCTGGATCCACCCCAGAATGTCAAATACCTACAAAAAAAAGATGCTATTAGTATGGATTTTTCTAATTGCAGTAACAAAATGCTACATTTACAATTACAGTTGAGAATGTATTTGCTCCCTCACAGATCTTTGTTTCTGTATGTGCTTGCAGAATTCTTTACAGGACCACATTAAATTGGCAGTGGTTCGCCCCCTGCTCTCAATACCCTCAGTTTTAGAAATAAAAAGTTATTGACATTTTTAGCATTTGTCAGACAAAATTCTGTGTTGGCACTTGTGGTAAAGCTTCTAGTTACCAAACGCTTCAAAATTTTGAGACCTGTACTGCCATAGAAAATTACTATAATAAATGAACTCTTCACCACCACCCAAATTCCTGAGTCACCTATTTTTTAATCACCATAGAGGACTCACTTCTTTCTTCAGCATTTCAACCCAAAATGATGGAAAAAAAACCACATGTTCGGAGCAAGGTACTACATTGCAGAGCCCTGTCGCAAATGACAAATTGAAGCTTTGTTATGTAATAAAACATTTCACATAAAAAATAAACCTGTAATAAAGACAGTTTCCATATTAATACATCTGATGATTAATATAAACCATGACTCAGTATACAAAGCATTGTTTTGAAGGAAATACCTAAAAAGTAATTAAAGGAGTGACAATAAGTGTATAAGAACTAGACTACATTTTGGAACTGTATGCTTATAAGTGGTTAAGCATCAATGGAATACATCAATTAGCTATAGATCAGAATTCACTATATATTTTATGGGCAGACAGCGTCGTCTAACCTAAGCATGTGCAGAAACTCAATGTTTAGATGGTGGTGGAGTTGGCATTTTTGTAGGAGGATCATTAAAGGGTCCTAGTGCACTGTGATAAGAATCAGGTTTGCTTATAAATGACCTCTTAGTGAATTTAAATAAATGCTATATTAGAGTATTTTTTCAGTAATTATGCCAGATGCCCCCCTAAACTTACTCTTACTCTCCTTTTCTAATAGCTGTTCTCTCCCCCCCTAAAATAAAAATATGCCTACACTGCACTCTCCCACATCACAAATTACACCTCCACAATTACATCAATTTGCTCACATAGCATATTATACCCCCACAGTCACCCCAATAACCCCAACCTATGTATTGTACTCCCACAGTCAAATCACTTTTCTTTCATGGCACTGCCACTATCACCGCACCTTATGCTTGTTTACTTCTTGACAATCACATGACTTCCTTTCAGTATTTTGCACTATAATCCTTATCAGCTACAGGCTTTGTTCAACAAGTGCTCCTCATTGTCTAGCTGGAATTCCTCCTCCACTGCTCCATTTTAACCCCTCACTTACTGCACTCCCTCAACAGAGCAACAGGTATCCTGACTGGTCTGTATACTTGGGCTTGCTTGTGTGCTCTGGCCCCCTGGTTCCTGGTCATGTATTTTGTCCTTGGTTATAATTCTGGTGTCTCCTGCACTCTCCTTGCCTACGGTTCCTACACTCCTTGTCTCCTGTTTTTCCAGCTACAGAAGTTGTACCTCTGCTACCTGTCTGCACTAACATTACAATCCTCAGATGTACACATAACTATTGTCACACACACAAATACACATAACTATTGTCACACACACAAATACACATAACTATTGTCACACACACAAATACACATAACTATTGTCACACACACAAATACACATAACTATTGTCACACACACAAATACACATAACTATTGTCACACACACAAATACACATAACTATTGTCACACACACAAATACACATAACTATTGTCACACACACAAATACACATAACTATTGTCACACACACAAATACACATAACTATTGTCACACACACAAATACACATAACTATTGTCACACACACAAATACACATAACTATTGTCACACACACAAATACACATAACTATTGTCACACACACAAATACACATAACTATTGTCACACACACAAATACACATAACTATTGTCACACACACAAATACACATAACTATTGTCACACACACAAATACACATAACTATTGTCACACACACAAATACACATAACTATTGTCACACACACAAATACACATAACTATTGTCACACACACAAATACACATAACTATTGTCACACACACAAATACACATAACTATTGTCACACACACAAATACACATAACTATTGTCACACACACAAATACACATAACTATTGTCACACACACAAATACACATAACTATTGTCACACACACAAATACACATAACTATTGTCACACACACAAATACACATAACTATTGTCACACACACAAATACACATAACTATTGTCACACACACAAATACACATAACTATTGTCACACACACAAATACACATAACTATTGTCACACACACAAATACACATAACTATTGTCACACACACAAATACACATAACTATTGTCACACACACAAATACACATAACTATTGTCACACACACAAATACACATAACTATTGTCACACACACAAATACACATAACTATTGTCACACACACAAATACACATAACTATTGTCACACACACAAATACACATAACTATTGTCACACACACAAATACACATAACTATTGTCACACACACAAATACACATAACTATTGTCACACACACAAATACACATAACTATTGTCACACACACAAATACACATAACTATTGTCACACACACAAATACACATAACTATTGTCACACACACAAATACACATAACTATTGTCACACACACAAATACACATAACTATTGTCACACACACAAATACACATAACTATTGTCACACACACAAATACACATAACTATTGTCACACACACAAATACACATAACTATTGTCACACACACAAATACACATAACTATTGTCACACACACAAATACACATAACTATTGTCACACACACAAATACACATAACTATTGTCACACACACAAATACACATAACTATTGTCACACACACAAATACACATAACTATTGTCACACACACAAATACACATAACTATTGTCACACACACAAATACACATAACTATTGTCACACACACAAATACACATAACTATTGTCACACACACAAATACACATAACTATTGTCACACACACAAATACACATAACTATTGTCACACACACAAATACACATAACTATTGTCACACACACAAATACACATAACTATTGTCACACACACAAATACACATAACTATTGTCACACACACAAATACACATAACTATTGTCACACACACAAATACACATAACTATTGTCACACACACAAATACACATAACTATTGTCACACACACAAATACACATAACTATTGTCACACACACAAATACACATAACTATTGTCACACACACAAATACACATAACTATTGTCACACACACAAATACACATAACTATTGTCACACACACAAATACACATAACTATTGTCACACACACAAATACACATAACTATTGTCACACACACAAATACACATAACTATTGTCACACACACAAATACACATAACTATTGTCACACACACAAATACACATAACTATTGTCACACACACAAATACACATAACTATTGTCACACACACAAATACACATAACTATTGTCACACACACAAATACACATAACTATTGTCACACACACAAATACACATAACTATTGTCACACACACAAATACACATAACTATTGTCACACACACAAATACACATAACTATTGTCACACACACAAATACACATAACTATTGTCACACACACAAATACACATAACTATTGTCACACACACAAATACACATAACTATTGTCACACACACAAATACACATAACTATTGTCACACACACAAATACACATAACTATTGTCACACACACAAATACACATAACTATTGTCACACACACAAATACACATAACTATTGTCACACACACAAATACACATAACTATTGTCACACACACAAATACACATAACTATTGTCACACACACAAATACACATAACTATTGTCACACACACAAATACACATAACTATTGTCACACACACAAATACACATAACTATTGTCACACACACAAATACACATAACTATTGTCACACACACAAATACACATAACTATTGTCACACACACAAATACACATAACTATTGTCACACACACAAATACACATAACTATTGTCACACACACAAATACACATAACTATTGTCACACACACAAATACACATAACTATTGTCACACACACAAATACACATAACTATTGTCACACACACAAATACACATAACTATTGTCACACACACAAATACACATAACTATTGTCACACACACAAATACACATAACTATTGTCACACACACAAATACACATAACTATTGTCACACACACAAATACACATAACTATTGTCACACACACAAATACACATAACTATTGTCACACACACAAATACACATAACTATTGTCACACACACAAATACACATAACTATTGTCACACACACAAATACACATAACTATTGTCACACACACAAATACACATAACTATTGTCACACACACAAATACACATAACTATTGTCACACACACAAATACACATAACTATTGTCACACACACAAATACACATAACTATTGTCACACACACAAATACACATAACTATTGTCACACACACAAATACACATAACTATTGTCACACACACAAATACACATAACTATTGTCACACACACAAATACACATAACTATTGTCACACACACAAATACACATAACTATTGTCACACACACAAATACACATAACTATTGTCACACACACAAATACACATAACTATTGTCACACACACAAATACACATAACTATTGTCACACACACAAATACACATAACTATTGTCACACACACAAATACACATAACTATTGTCACACACACAAATACACATAACTATTGTCACACACACAAATACACATAACTATTGTCACACACACAAATACACATAACTATTGTCACACACACAAATACACATAACTATTGTCACACACACAAATACACATAACTATTGTCACACACACAAATACACATAACTATTGTCACACACACAAATACACATAACTATTGTCACACACACAAATACACATAACTATTGTCACACACACAAATACACATAACTATTGTCACACACACAAATACACATAACTATTGTCACACACACAAATACACATAACTATTGTCACACACACAAATACACATAACTATTGTCACACACACAAATACACATAACTATTGTCACACACACAAATACACATAACTATTGTCACACACACAAATACACATAACTATTGTCACACACACAAATACACATAACTATTGTCACACACACAAATACACATAACTATTGTCACACACACAAATACACATAACTATTGTCACACACACAAATACACATAACTATTGTCACACACACAAATACACATAACTATTGTCACACACACAAATACACATAACTATTGTCACACACACAAATACACATAACTATTGTCACACACACAAATACACATAACTATTGTCACACACACAAATACACATAACTATTGTCACACACACAAATACACATAACTATTGTCACACACACAAATACACATAACTATTGTCACACACACAAATACACATAACTATTGTCACACACACAAATACACATAACTATTGTCACACACACAAATACACATAACTATTGTCACACACACAAATACACATAACTATTGTCACACACACAAATACACATAACTATTGTCACACACACAAATACACATAACTATTGTCACACACACAAATACACATAACTATTGTCACACACACAAATACACATAACTATTGTCACACACACAAATACACATAACTATTGTCACACACACAAATACACATAACTATTGTCACACACACAAATACACATAACTATTGTCACACACACAAATACACATAACTATTGTCACACACACAAATACACATAACTATTGTCACACACACAAATACACATAACTATTGTCACACACACAAATACACATAACTATTGTCACACACACAAATACACATAACTATTGTCACACACACAAATACACATAACTATTGTCACACACACAAATACACATAACTATTGTCACACACACAAATACACATAACTATTGTCACACACACAAATACACATAACTATTGTCACACACACAAATACACATAACTATTGTCACACACACAAATACACATAACTATTGTCACACACACAAATACACATAACTATTGTCACACACACAAATACACATAACTATTGTCACACACACAAATACACATAACTATTGTCACACACACAAATACACATAACTATTGTCACACACACAAATACACATAACTATTGTCACACACACAAATACACATAACTATTGTCACACACACAAATACACATAACTATTGTCACACACACAAATACACATAACTATTGTCACACACACAAATACACATAACTATTGTCACACACACAAATACACATAACTATTGTCACACACACAAATACACATAACTATTGTCACACACACAAATACACATAACTATTGTCACACACACAAATACACATAACTATTGTCACACACACAAATACACATAACTATTGTCACACACACAAATACACATAACTATTGTCACACACACAAATACACATAACTATTGTCACACACACAAATACACATAACTATTGTCACACACACAAATACACATAACTATTGTCACACACACAAATACACATAACTATTGTCACACACACAAATACACATAACTATTGTCACACACACAAATACACATAACTATTGTCACACACACAAATACACATAACTATTGTCACACACACAAATACACATAACTATTGTCACACACACAAATACACACATAACTATTGTCAAACACAAATACACATAACTATTGTCACACACACACAAATACACATAACTATTGTCACACACACACAAATACACATAACTATTGTCAAACACAAATACACATAACTATTATCGAACACACAAATACACATAACTGTTGTCACAAACACAAATACACATAACTATTATCACACACAAATACACATAACTATTGTCAAACACACATAACTATTGTCACAAACACATATACACATAACTATTGTCACACACACAACTATTATCACACACACAAATACACATAACTATTGTCACAAACACAAATACACATAACTACTAGTTTTACCATTTACATAGAATTTCCACTGATCCGCTTGAGAGACTTAAGGCAGAGTTATGGTACCATACTGTAAGTGCTGCCATAATCGCATGAGAGGTGAGTGACAGGGGAGTAGACTCTCCTCTTCCGTGCGGACTGCCAGATCTCCAGGCATTCGGAAAACACACAAAGGTCTGGTCCTTAATGTACAATAGGCCTGATCCAGACCTACGCTCGGATGCGGTTTTACGCTGATCGTAAGCATAAAAACTGCTATTTGTACTTACTGCGCATGCGTGGGGCAGATGATACGCTAATGTTAGGGTCTGAAAATCTTTGCGTATGGGACTTAATCGTAACCGCTTCGTATTACCGATCATGGGAAAGTCTGGAGAATACAGAGGCGTATGGGGAAGTCTGGAGAATACAGGGGAAGTCTGGAGAATGCATGGGGAGTAGGGGGAAGTTTGTAGAATACAAGGGAGTAGGAGGAAGGTGTGGAGAATACATAAAATCACTCTAATACATTCAAAGGCTGTTGTAGATATTTATTACATTATTTGAACAAGAAATATTTGACTTTTGAAATATATAAGTAATTACTTTGCAGGACACCCATACACAAACACTGGCAATACAGGGACCGCCCCCTGGTGATGCAGGGAACGCCCCCTGGCGACGCAGGGACCGCCCCTATGCTTTTTACTTTTCTCCCTGAAATGATTTTTCAAAAGTAGGCAACTATGGATTAAAAGCCTAGAAGACTGGTACCTTACAGATGAATATCCTGCATGTTGGTAATATTGGTAGAGTCTTGTGGTGCAAGATAGCTGACAGCAGATGTTGGATATGGATTGTAGTTCACACATATGCAATTAACCAGATTAGGTTTATTTGTAGAGACAGCAAGTAATAAACAGGGTATGCAGTGTTGGTGCACAAGGGGTTAAAGCATTTAGCAGTATAGATGGTGGTTCTGCAACAGTAAGGAACTCACAGTACAGCAGGGATGTGGTAAAGCAGCAGCTTGTCTGATCTGCAGGTTCAGAGGAGGTTGTGAGCTGCACATCTGGGCAGTTCAGTGACTGACTCCAACAAGAACATAGAGAGAACAGGTCCCTCCCCGGCAGTGTAACAAACAAAACAGGAAGGTGATGTCATCTGACACCTCCTACTGCACAAGCCTACACTAGAGCAGGGGAACAGTCATTAGTATAGAGAAGGAGACAGGTTACTGAGCGCTCTCCTCTCCAAAAGGTAAAAAATACTGGTTTATATTTTTTATTTGTAGGGCCGACACATGTGTACATTGTGTTGGCACACTACAGAGACCCAGCAGGCCTTAGGTGTCAGGGCATGCTGGCACTTGACTTCATGATGAGTACTGTGGCACAGTCCACTAACACACAATTGTCACACAAATGTTAACTATCTATAAGACTATTATTATGTGTCCATACCTGCCTGTCCATTCTACATACCATGAAGTTCATAATTACACTTCATTTCACAATTGCTTGTTGGTAAGCGAACTTTAGCTTACTTATAATATGTACCAAAAATGTATTTAAATGGTTATTTAATATTAATTATGGCAATAAGGAGAGCTGCACAAATGGTATTTAACACATCATTATCCTTTTGTGTAAATAAATGTGTATTTTTAAACTAAAAATTAATATGTAAGTATTACAAAATAATTGGGCAACACGGTGGCTCCACCTTATCCACCACTGGTGGGGCCTTGAGTAATACTGACACACATGACTTATACTCACGAGTATGTCAAAAATCTCCATCTGCGGTCCAGGTATCTGCATCTGGAAGGAAGCACAAACAACCTGACCCTACACACTGTACTGACCCACGTGGATATTATAGGCTGACCTCCTGCTACACATTGCCATAGCACCTACCACTTAATGAAATACTAAATAAGATGGTTGACTTCAGAACACAAAATACAGTGTACAACAGCCTTGTTGTGCAACCTGGGCTTGAGGTCTATCAAACTTAATAAGGAAACAGTGGAATATGACAACCACCATTTATTCAAGAGGTGCTAGTGTAAAAAAGCATTGAAACAAGTTTTAGGTGGTTAATTCACCAGCTGTTGCAAAGCAATTCCCCAAGTGCTGCAGAATCAATACAGGGTTGTTACACTGTGCAGTGTTTGATCAAAGTAAACAGGGTGCCCAGATCACACACAGAACCATATTTCCAGCATTACCACAAACAAATGTCAGGCACTTCACTAACCGCACAAAAGGGTAGGAATATGTCACCAGAAACAGTGCCCATCTGCTTTTTATTAGTCTCAATGGGCCTGATTCAGAGATGCGATTTTATCGCTACTTAGGTGCGTATATTTAGGACCTTAGAAAATTTGCATCAATGCGCATGCGTAGTAATAGTGCAACGCCATCTACGTAGAGGTTAGGAT
>WWET01000225.1:110165-120801 GCA_011038615.1 Limnodynastes dumerilii
TAATAATATTATTTGGTGATCGGGCCAGCTTTACTGTAATCAGGAGTTTTCCGTTGCTTAAGGCCTCATGTTCAGGTCAAGTATAAAATAAAATGTTTTTGAAAACTATAATAAGTGTTAAAATTTTTAGGGGCAACAGCTCAAGTTTGGCTAACGCACCAGATTTGTCAGGGCCAGCACTGACTGCATGTGCTCAGATCTGACACAATCGCATGATCTGCAATTGATTTTATCAGCAGTCGTGTTTCTGTTCATGTCTGTCAGATCTTTTATTTAATTGGGTTTTCAATAAAACTTACATAGAACTCTAAATTTGGATTAGGTATTTGGCAAAACTAGGGGTAATTTAAACCATCTAGAAAAGCAGGGGAAGAAAAGGGAAGAAAATGGGGAAACAGAAGCAGGCTAAATATGACTAAACAATGCTACACTACAATTTAGTGTTAAACTGGGAAATGTCATCTCTCATCTCTAACTCTGTCTGTCCCAGTGAGTAGCACTTGGGCCTCACAGTGCTATCAACAATTCCTTAACTAGGCCTTATCTGCATGGAGTTTGTCAGTTCTCCCCATTTCTGCTTAGGTCTCCTTCGGGTGTTTTAGTTTCCTCCCAAACGCCAAAAACATACTGGTAGCAGAGCCGGATTAACTATGGGGCTGATGGGACTACAGCCCCAGGCCATCATTTGAAAACAGGCCTATGTAATCCAGTATCCAGCAGCAACTAATGGGATGACAGGCTGCCCACTGTCTGATTATTCAGCTAATTTTCCAGCCCCTTGTATGCTGATTGGTCAGAATCAATGTCATTCCTATCAATATCCAGCCCCTTTGTGTTCCTATAGGTCGGCATTAGAGTCATTCAATGCATTGTGATTGGCTCAATTGTGTTTCATGGGAAATGTAGTTTGCAGGCTGCTGAATCATAAAGCTGTCATCCTACATGAACTGCAATTTCCAGAAAGAAATCTGTCTGGCTCCACAAAACTTTCTATCTCATGCGTGGGCTGTAGTTATATCCTATATATATAAAAGAGAGGAGTTTGTCATATACAGTAGTTCAATGAACCCCTTTCCCCCCAATCCCATTATGCTGGCATCTCACAGAAGAGAGAGAGAGGTAAGTTTTTATTAAGTTTTTATTTTTACAAATTTATTATAGACACACACACTCACACTCAAGGCTTTACTATGTGTAGCTGTGGGTGTAATACGCAAGGTAACTTTTTATAACATGGATAATTGAGTTTGTAATATATATTTAACATAGTAGTTTTTGTCAATGTGAATCAACAGGTTTTTTTAATATCAACAATAATAACTTTTCATTACAATTAATAAACATTTGATGATGTCTGGCATAGGGTATTGCTCTTGCTGGCCCTGCCCCCCAATCTGCTCAGAAACTCTACGCTGGTGTATGCATTCCATTATATATCTATCTAGTAAAAAATTGTGTGTGTACACAGTTGGCTACATATATGCATATTCATTGCATATTTTATTGCAATTTTTACAGTTATATATACATACGATTTGTCAAACTCTTTGAAATAGGCTTCTGTCCTCGTTTGAGCTGAAATTTTTTCCAGCGAGCCAGGTTTTTAGGTTGGGGAACAGAAAGAAGTCGCAGGGAACAGAAAGAAGTCGCAGGGAGCCAAGTAGGGCAAGTACGACAACAATTCATAGCGCAATTTATGCAATTTAGCCGCAACAATTGCGGATGATTGAGCTGGTGCGTTGTCGTGGTGGAACAGCACATTTTCTTTGCCAAATGGGGTCTTCTCTCTTTCAATTTCTCATCAAATCGGTCCAATAATTCACTCTAGTACTTTCCAGTGATCGTGCTTCCTTTTTCTAAAAAGCCGATGAGAATTTTACCCTTGGATTCCCCAAAAATTGTAGCCATGACCTTTCCGGCCGATGGGACCGTCTTTGTCTTCTTTGGAGCAGATTCACCTGGAAAAACCCATTGTTTTGATTGTCGCTTGGTCTCTGACGTGTAGTAATGGATCCAGGTTTCATCAACGGTGATGACTCAATGCAAAAATTCCTGCGGATTTCGCTTAAAGAGGTCCAAACACTGCTTTGAAGTTGTTAGCTGAATCCGCTTGTTGTCTACCGTGAGCAATCGCGGCACCCATCAGCCCAACAATTTTGGCTGTCAAGTCAAAACTAACCTATGAATCTATCTGAAATTTGGAATGGCATTGTTTGAAAGATGGTAGTACACAACAGTAATACCAACATTCCTCAGCAACGCCACCTGTCTTCAAACACAGGTACTTATTTATCCACCCTCGTATATAAATATATATATCAGTTCCCTTATTTTGTGGACCAATCTATTGTGTGGCACCGTATCAAAGGCTTTTGCAAAATCTAAGTAGACCACATCCACTGCACTACCCTGGTCTAAGTACGAACTAACTTTCTCATATCCTTTCACATGATATATTCCAAATCCACTGACAGGAATAACATCCTACAGGCGGACTCATTCCACCCTCCTTCCCTCATATATGATCTACCCTTTTCTCAGATGTTAAGGGTGAATAGGATCACCAGTGACACACAGACTAGAGATGCATCCTTGTAGAAAATGGTCACCAATTTCAAGAAAGGGGATAAGATAGAAAACTTCTATTGAAAACATGTATCACTATCCTGCCCCCATCTATTCAGAAACTCTTTACAGGTGTATGGATTCCGTTACAGATCTATCCAGTAATAAATAAAAGTGTGTGTATACAGTTGGCTATATTTATGCATTTTATTACATATTTTATTACAATTTTTTATAGTATTATATATATTTCTATGATATGACAATTAAAGCTTGTAATTATGAAAATCTATAGGAACAACATTGGATGGTATTAGAGTACTTTTGCATGGTTTCAGAATCCTTAGTCAAATGTTTAAAAGTACTATTTATAGCAATTAACCATCAAAAGATCTCCAGGGGGCTAGTAAATGCAATTGGTAATGTCAAGATCAATTTATTGGGTATGAGAAAGTTTAATGATTTTTAAATGGGTAAATAATTTTTTGATTTATGATGGAGGTGATATTGTTTAATATATATTGTCATATAAATGATCATTGTATTCTTAAGATGCTCATAAACTTTTCATATTGTGGTTACAAGAATGATTTTTGTAGTCACTGGATACAGTGTGTATTCTATAGCAGTCTCTAGAATGCAATGTGTTTTCTATTTTCTATTGTGGGCATTAGAGCTATATATTATACGGCAGTCAATATAATGCAGCCTGTATTGTATGGAGGTCACTATGATGCAGTGTGTGTTGTATGGGTCATTAGGATGCACTGTGTATTTTATGATGGTGACTAGTACACAGTGTGTATTGCAGTGGCTAGGATGCAGTCTGTATTGTATGGCAGACACTAGGATGGAGTCTTTATTGTATGATGGTCATTTAAAAAAAATTTATGGAACCTATTTATTTATTAATTAATTCATCATGGTCTATCTATTACTTTAATGGAATGTAAAACAAAAGGGTGCAAATTTATGGTTTGCAGGGGCACCGACCATCCTTGACCCAGCTTTGTTTGTGACAGTTGTAAATCACCTGCAATAGTAACTCATAAAAGTGAAGAGGAGCAGTGATTTTTTTTTAGTGCCTTTCCTTCTCATTTTCTTTTCCTGTGACCAGCAAAAAACACTGCAAATTGCTTGTGGTGAGACCAAAGGAAGAAAAAGTGTAATGCTAGGAAGGCACAAACAGGACTGAGAAATAAAACTATCACTATAACTATAAAACTAAAACATCACTGCATAAGACTAAATATCCAAGAAACAGTTCACTGCAGAACTTCCTTATCCTGATAAATCGCTGCTTCACTTCAGGACATCACACCCCTACTGGTTGGGTCCTTTAGCCAATCACCTTCCAGGTGCTGGGGTGGTCTAGTTTAAGTGGGTTGAGTGTTTTGCTGGAGGATGGGACAGGGCGCCAAGGTCAAGGTGGATGACCCATGGTAAGATGGTATTGCTGAACCCTCCAACTACTGTTGGGCCACCTAGTTCTGGTGACTTAACTATAGTCACCATTAGGTTAATCAATCATTCAATTTGGCCTAATTCAATAAATACTGTGTTCCCTTTTTAAACCCAGCTATTGTGTCTGTCTCTTTATTTCAGTAAGGTGTGCCTGGCTGCCTGGTGAGTGATTGGGCACTATGCTGTTTGCTGTTTATGGACTTTACAATCTTGGTTAGCAAACATGGCTAGAAGTTGGTGCTATCTATGCCTTCTATAGTACTGACCACCGCAACACATAATTGATCACACATCATGCCAAGTCCAATGAGCCCTTGATAATTTTCAGCCCCAGGCCCAAAAGAACCTTAATCTGGCTCTGACCGGTATGTTAATTGAGTACTGATTAAAACTGACCCGTGTGTGTGTGTGTGTGTGTGTTAGGTAACTTAGAATGTTCCCCCAATGGGAGGGACTAATGTGTACGTGAAATATTCCCCATAGAGCACTACGTAATCTGATGGCGCTATATAAAAACCTATTAATAAATCTTACTTTTATCTCCTCCTGCAGTTCAACTTTTATTGTGCTGAGATGAAAATGTATTTCTCATTTTGCAGTTCCTCCTTACTTTGGATCATCCCCATGGTGTATAATCTTAATGAGACAAAGACTGACATTTAAAACCCAGAAGTAACTGAAACTGTCAAATGTTTGATAACAAGAACTTGATTTTAACTGCATTAAAAGTGTATATACAATGTAAGAATCTGTTGTTCTGTCACATAGTCTAACCTAAACTGACCTTCACACATGTACTTTTGACTCTACAATATGCTCTGTTATATTGGACCAACTTTTTTTTGTGAACTTTCATTTAATGCTGAAACCATCAGAATAAATGGACAGCTTCTCTTCCCAAGAACTGAAGCATACACTGACAGAAGGAATCCCCATTCTTTAGAAATGTAAATTTGGACACAAAACTACTGTTCAAATATTAATATAGATTCAATGTCTATGTTTCCTAATGACCAAAATGATTTATGATTCTATTTCTCTTCGCAGTTTTAATAGATCTCCTAAAGTTAAACAGACATGTGAAATAATGGCTATGTATTTTGCACAGGGTTAAAAATCAAGTACACAGTATCAAAAGGCCACCAGTGTTAAGATGTAATGCATAGCAGTCTCAGTGTAATGCATAGCAGTCCTTTAAACACCTCCACTATGGTTTCCTTGCAGGGTGACGCTTGATTTCCTTCCTTACCATGAAATCAAATCAAGTTCACATCCTACCTACCTCACATGCAACTTATAAATATAGCTTTTCTGTTTCACATTGGTTCAGCTTGTTGGCTTTAAAGCAGCCCTGTAACAATATATTAATATACACACATATACACACATATACATTTTTATATATATATTATTACAAGGGTTGTGGGTTGTGATGTAATGATGGTCAGTTCTATTCATGAATTAGACATACGTCCTGCCGTAGATATTTTTTTTATATATTTGTCACCTTAAAAATAAACCACTAGACTGAACCAGAGTTAGTAACAAGAAAAGAGAGCAACCTTTTAACCATGTTCCAATGTGAACATTACACATTAATTAATAGTTTTTTATCGCATGCAAAAAATAGCCTCTGTTTATAGCCATTAGTTACTAGGTTTAATATTGATTTGCCTTCTGCAACAATTCAGTATTGTATTGATGAACAGCAGAGCATCCTTTTATTGCTATTGTGTTGAAAGATCCCATTATTATGTCTAGGCACAAATTTGAACCCATAACTTTTTCTCCAAAATCTAAAGCCTGATACACACTGACGTTTTACTAACGACGGGACATCTTTTCAAAATTGTAATAATGATTCTAAGCCCTAAGCATTTTGTATGATTAGGAATGGGAATTGTTGCACTGAAGATAAAGGATACTTAAGATATCTCTCAACACTGTGCCATCACTGATGGCAAACATTAGCCTTTTCCAAAAATCAAATCACACGATGCTGGTTTGCATGGTTCTGCAGTAACATTAGACAGTACACACTGGTAAGACATCGGTGCTATCTGAGGCTTATTGTGTAATTTGCATGATAATCAGTGTGTACCCATCTTAAATCAATCCATATGGTCATAACTGGCACTAGACATACATGAACTAATTGGCTTTCATGCTGATGCTTACCAAACTCTGAGCAACCTAGTATTTAATAATAACCAATCCTACAACATGTTCCTTACTTTAACTTCAATCTGTTTTTTAAATGTGTCTTTATTGTAAATAAAATATAATGTGGGCTTACCTTATTTTACATTATTTGGTTTTGCTCCATATTGTTTTTATTTTTAATAAAACCAAGCTTTAACATAATTAATATTGCTTCTATTTTGTGTGTGGACCAAATTGTTCCCTGTCCTGTAAATTACAGTGTCTGAGATGTCACCTCTTCCTAGTGAAGTCTGAATATTGGGTGTTCTGCTCTCCCAGAAATGAGTTATTGAGTTATCGTCTGAGAAAAGGCTGATACATAAAAGCTTTGTGAGTCGCCCCCATTTAAATTAGTACATTTTTGGGTGTAGAGTATTTAATTTAAAAAAAAAACTTAATTTAGAAAGCTTCATCTTAAGAGTGAGGTAAAACAGGTGAAAATTAATTTTGCCTAAGTAATTTTTTTTATTTTATTTTTTGGCTCATTGCATTCAAAAACAGCATTCATTTTAAACCATAATTAAAGTTGAACTAGGAAACACCACTTCTCAGTTTATAATATACCTTCCCGTGCAATTCAGTCTGATTTTACAGTGGTGCAAATTTGCTGTTTTTCTGTTTCTCCTGTCTCAGAATCAACTTCATGGGAGGGTGCATGATGACCTATCTAAAAGATTTAACTAAGTTCATGATACAAGACAGATATTAAAACTATCATTCATGCCTACTTGCAACAGGGTGGAGCTTTTATTTTTCCTAAGGTGTTATTATGTGGTCAAAAATTAACTGCTTAAAAAATGAAAAAGCCTCTAGCAGAAGGACAGGACCTAAGCATTCGCCATTCGTTGCCCATTAGCTGTTTCCTGCTACCTAAAGCCCCATACACACTACAGTTTTTTTAAACGATAATCGTACAAAATACCCATGAAAGGAGTGTTTTGAACGATATCGTGCAAGTATGTACGCTACAACGATCATGCCTGATTGTTGCAAAGCACCAAAAATCGTTTGATAGCATCTTTTACAAAGTTTCATTTAAACAATCAAGCCTTTCAGTACTGAAGGCTCCTCTGAAAATCGTTTGTAGTGTGTATGCAGCCTGATTGGCAATCAAAATGTTCTGTATTGTCGTCCATCGTTTAAAAAACTGTAGTGTGTTTGGGGCTTAACTCCTGACCTAGCCTAGAGGACAACATCAATGGTAGATCTGTGGTGTGACTACCGACAAGGTCCAGAGATGAGGGGACCCTGAGACAGCCACCAATTTTGCACCATCAGAGGAATACACTGCTTCAGGGGAGGAAGGGTCCGGTGACTCTGTTAAACTGTGCTTCTTTTCCCATTATTCCTTGCTCTGCTCCTAAGCAGAGGGGAGCATCTTCTGCATACTTGCAATATAGCACAGGTGCAGTACAGGACCCCCATAGACTATCAAGGTGGGGGAGGGTTGCAGAACACCGTCGTCGCCAGGCCCTTTGTGGCCTGGAAGTGCCTATATCTTCCTATGTGGTAGATGGTGACAATTTCAGCTAGTCTTACTAGCATCAGATACTATAACATACTGAGAAATGTACTCTAGATAAAGATGTTTATCTAATCATTTTGTATTGAAAAAAATGGCTAGCTGAATTGCATAAGATACATATCTGCATATACTTTAGTGTGCTAATGATAAGTAATGCTTACAGTTTTTACTGCACGCTTTTAAAGCATCTTCAGTAAAATCTCAATTTCAGCTGGCAATATTTGTCTTTAAGTAACAGTAAAGCAAAGTTCATCTACTAGACAGGGATAATAATTACCTATTGCAGCTTAATGACTCAGTTGTCAAGGTTTAAAGGCAGCTACTCTCGAGTCTTATTACATTTGTTAGGTTTTTAAGCGACTCTGTGTGATTGTAATAAAAAATCATGGAAGGTCTGATTCCGTTTGACTTTGTCAAGTGAGGTCCATTGATTAGGGCCTGAGAGTTCATGGCAAATAAATGTTTTCATTCAGACAACTGTAAACAAGCAGCCCCCATGACAGCCACTCTGCTAAGACTTTCTTATCTGGACACAATCAACCTAAACCACACAGGAGGTCAAAATCAATTTATAAAAATACATTATTCTTTCATGAGGACTGTCAGAGTCACCCACAGAAACCTATGTGGAAATCACTCACATCTGGGGCACCAATTATTTCATTCAAAATGGTATTTACATGTAATGCAAACATTACTGATTATGTCCTTTACATAGGGGAAACAAGTCCCAATGTCTTTAATACATGTACATACATGTCCCTATGAATCTGAGTATAAAGTATCAGTTTATACAAAACTTTATTTTTGCATTTTATTAAAAAAAATTTTAGACTCTATATAAAAAATATTTATAACTACCAAAAATTGGGAAGAATTCTAAATACAGGTAAAAAATATTTTGAAAGTTTACAGCAAAACTAGAGTTCTATGCTAGACATGTATTAACACTCAAAATGCTTGTATGACTAACAAGTATGTACAATAATACAGTAATAATAATAATAATAATAATCATCATAATAATAAAAACTCTCTTTTAATTTTTTTTATGTTTTAATCTACTAAGTAATATTTTAAAAATGGTAACATATACCTCTAAATTGAACAGCCGACCTTAGTAAATATTCAAATAATCATCTCTTTCTAAAATTATGTTTTTGCTCTTTTAAGTCTTCGTGAGTATAAAATAGAAATATACAACAATTGTACCATATTCCTCAGACTTATTTTTTTCTATGAATATACAGCTTTCCGTAGGACAGATCTTGAAGTGAGCCAGGGTGCTAATAATCTATTAGAACCACAGAATATAAGCATCTTACTGTGCCACAGTATTAGAGGGTTATAATTAGTGCACAGAGAAGAACTACAGTTACAGTTAGAAGCAAGTGTAAAATAGGAAAGGGTCAAACCTGCACCTGGCAAACCAGGTTGACCTTCAGGGGGAAGCAAATATATAATATAGAAGTGATACATCCTGGCTGAACTCTAAATTACAATGTAAAAATAATGCTGTTTAGTAGAAGTGCTACAAGCAAAAGCTAAGTAATTTCCCTGCAAGCAAAAAAATCAATAATTTTCTCATTCCAGCATGGTTTGTCCAGATGCAAGTTTGCACCTTTTTGTTATTGCAGCTAACTGTCTGAGCCATATAGAGTACACAATATTTGCTCACACTCTCTTCTCTCAGAAACTGATACTTGTTACCTCACAGCTGTTCCACAAAGGAAGGTGATGGGTAAGCCACTCTCTCTGGCTATCTTGCCACACTTTGTATTTATTACAGTAAATGTACCTGTGGTTTGGGTTATATACTAAGCACAGTCATAGACATGCCTTCATTGCTTGATGATTTATCAGGTTCCAGAGTTTGTGAATGAAAATATAGTAAAGAAGCAAATCTGTTCTCATCTTAGCTTTGTGAATATAGCAACAATTAAAGACCCATCTATGTTTGTTTCTGCATGGTCCAGGCAAGTGATAAGTGGAGGCAGGGACGTTACTACTGACTGGACAGCATCAAATGAAATACATTGCGATATGGAGGAATCCGTGGATAATTATGCATCCTTTCTATAGCTGTTATGTGTTATATATGAGTTCCTCAGTCCGTATGCTTGTGTACTGAGCAACTTCTGCTTATGTGGTACAGTAAGAAGTCCAATTGCAGATCATTATGTGACCTTCACTTCTGTTCAAGGTCAGGAAAGCATTACATTGTGTGAGAGCAGAGCCTGTCAGTCATTTCGCTGTAGGCCCGTTTTGAAGCCGCTATGACACCGTGACATTGTAATTAGGAATGCCAGGATGCCCTTTCTTCTTCCGGGAAATAAAACCCTCTGATCTAGAATCAATACAGTATTAAAAACACTGCCGCGATCGTAATGACTTAATTATTTTATATCGCTGTGACCTTACATGGATGTGTGCGGCTGTTTGCTTAAATATAAATACATTGCAATTCTTATTGATGTTAAACATGGCTTTTAACCTATTCAAACGAAATCATATGTATGTACCTGTGTATGCTGGTATATTTGTATGTATATATGTATGTATAATATATGTATGTATAATATATGTATGTATAATATATGATCGTAATGATTATTTTATATCGCTGTGACCTTACATGGATGTGTGCGGCTGTTTGCTTAAATATAAATACATTGCAATTCTTATTGATGTTAAACATGGCTTTTAACCTATTCAAACGAAACGAAATGTATGTACCTGTGTATGCTGGTATATTTGTATGTATATATGTATGTATAATATATGTATGTATAATATATGTATGTATAATATATATATGTATGTATGTATGTATGTATGTATGTATGTATGTATAATATATGTATGTATGTATGTATGTAT
>WWET01000225.1:126784-148289 GCA_011038615.1 Limnodynastes dumerilii
ACATACACACACACACAAAGGCGCTCAGACGGTAACTAAATCAGAAGTAGAAATAACAGATATAGAACAAAAATCTAAAATGCTAATCAATTTATCTGTAGCCTATGACTCAAATGTAACTACAGTGACATGCCCTTTATAGTCCTTCATTTGGGTTTCATATTCGATCACAAGAAGAGAACACTTCGGAGTCATTATCTAGATATCAATAGTTTGCACATGAGGGAAGTTTAGTGTATGTTGTGCAGATTGCTATATCCCCATGCAGTCTAGTCATAGAACTTACCGACATATCTGATCTCTGTCACTGGAAGGTGACCCGGCTATAACTCATTCATATTACAATGACATTTGAAATGAGGATCAGGATGGCAATTCTTTTTTTTTGTTTTTTTACATATAGACGAAATAAATGACAATAACAAACACACAGATATACAAGAGAACGGACAGATCGGCTATAGGATACACTGCTGGCGTGCAGTGCTGTGTCGGACAGTCAGTGTCTGTTCTTGTCCTGGTGTCCTGCCAGCCACACATGAGATGGGACGAGTCTTTCCATAACACAGGTCATACCCAGAATCATGCCAAACCTTCGCCTGGGCAGAGTAAGGACGCAGATCCCCTCCAGGTTCCGTAGTGTCCTCTCCATTCATCCAGTGTGCAGTCCCAGTCCCTGGCAATCTCTCATGTAAAATACAAATACACTGACATAGAAAGCAGATCCATTGCAGGTCTCTTCCTTCCCTCTGTCTCTCTCTCCCTCCTCCTGTAGTTGTGTCCTTCCTGTGGACTGATCCTCCCCTCCCCATATCTGAATCAGATCGCCTGTCTAAGCTGCTGCATGCATGAGATCAGGTCTGCATGGGGGGGTGTAGGAGAGAGGGAGACAGAGAAAAAGCTGAAATAAGTAGACCAAGGACAGCCCCAAAAGGACTTGACTCAACGTAACTAATAATCAGTGCAGTGTGTGTGTCTGGTGTCAGTCACTTTGTGTTGCTGGCAGACTAGAGAGTGATTGGGTCTGTCACATCGTGACTTGTCTCCTGCTTACAGCCATCTGAAGGGTCTCTCAGAGTGAATTGTGTCACTCTATCACTTCTGCAAGTGCACTGAATTGCTCCTTGTCCTAGGTGTGAAGAGTTTCTGAAGCAGTCTCCTTTACCTCAGAAGTCATTGTGAGGATCCAACCACCTCTCCTCCCTGATCACCACCTTCCAGAAGACAATAAGGAAGCAGCAGATAACCTCACAGCAGCCTCCAGACAGAGAAGAGAACAAAAGAGAAAAAAAAAATACAAAGTGAACATAAACTTATAAACCTGGAGTCTTTACTTATGATCCATGGGCAGAGTTTCAGCCCATCGCAGGCAACCTACAGACAGACTTTAAGCAGTAAGTAGTTATACACTTTTTTAGTTTCACTTGTGAGAGGTTTATCACTTTTGCTTTTTTATGACATTTATATTAATTTTCAGTGTAAATGAATTGTGCATTGTTTAGCACTCCTCCTTGTGCACACATAGTTATTGCAGAGTGATGAAGGAAACTGTTGTGTGTATATGTATAAATATATACATTTTTACTGCTTCGAACTTGGCTCTAAGTTTATTGCAGTTTCTTTTCTATAACTTTAGATGACTTGTGCTTACCCTGTGCATAGCACAGCAACCTGCATGAGAGTCTGAGCCAGGGAAACGTGTTGGACTTAATTTTGCTTATATTTGGCATAGGGAATTTCTATACACAGTGACACTTTTCAGGAGATTCTGCTGATTAAATGTAAGTGATGGCAGTAAATTAATATATAATTATAACAGATCAAATACATTAATATTTATTAGGGCCTAATAACACACAAATACAATGTTGCTATATATATATCAAATATAATTTTATGTACACTTTACACACCATGCACCCACTTACTTTATAAGAGCTAAGCTGGATATGATAATTATAATGATTTTATTATAATTGTTGTTTACCATGGAGTTTTGCAGGGCTTGCTTGCTAGATTTAGATACATTATTTTATTTCTATGTTTAGTGTTAGTATACCCAGAGGATGTATGAAGCCTAGTAAGTTCCTGTTTCCTATCTTCTGCCTATAGATCCTTATTATTGTGATCTGCCAGGAAGAGCACTGTCCCCAAACCAGAACAGTATGGAGATGAGAAGCGAAAGTCCCAATCTAAGGGACAGTCCTGACCGGAGAAGCAACAGTCCAGACACTATAAGTCCTCCTCCAATCAAAATGGCCAGATTGGAACAGAATGGTAGCCCATTAGGAGCCAGAGGACGATCGAACGGCTCTCTCAGCAAATCCGTGGGAGGTAAGGAAACAGTACTTTTAATGTATACACAACAAACTGGTGACAACAATGCTATGGTATGGAGTGTCAGTGTTCATCTTTACTGTGGTGTTTCTAGTGTTGGTGTAGCGTTACAGGAAGTTACTTTCAGCCTGTTATGGCTTATTGCTCTTTGTTGTAAATGCGAGTGGGGTGACCCAGGGGTTGGCATGTTTCGGGCATGGTGCCACTTTGAGTTCTGTTGTTGGCAGCTCTGTGTCACTGTGATGTAAACGTTTCTAGCTATTCCTCGACAGCTTGCAGCAGATTTTTCCTTGCATATGTTACTTACTTATTTACTCTGTAAAATGTTCATCAAATAAGGATTTGGTTGTAAGCGTTTTCTTTGTGTGGAAGGAAATGTTTCTATAAATTCTGGTTGTGACATAAATTAAGACGTATTAGCATTTGCTGGGGATAATGCATTTGCTCTTTGAACTCGGAATCGTAGTTTGGAGTTATGTTGCCATGATTTGTTTAGTAACCTTCTGTTTTTCTTGAGTCATCCAGTGCCATCCAATGCACTTGAAATTGTCTGCAGTGTTGCTATGATTATGTATGTTTTCTTAACTTTATTCTGAACAACCTGAAATAAAATGAAGATTTAACCACTTAATAGAGATATTTTGCACAATAAATCTATTTACTATGTCATCTGAATTAAATCTACTGTTACTTAACTACATTGATTTCTTATTAATTGATGACAACATGATGAAAAAAGTTTCAGCATATTTTTAGTCACAATTCTTTAATCTATAATGTATATATTTGATTTCTCATTACTTTATTAGCAGACAGCACACTTTAAAATTATTGATTGCAAAAAAACAAACAGAATCTATTGTAGATTTCTGTGATAACAACCCTTTATTCCTTGGAAACATAGAAATATACTAATGTTTTATTAATTCAGCGTACTAAGTGTACACTGATTTATTTTTGGAACGTGACTATATTGCATATTGCTTAACATAAAAGTTGTATCAGAGGATTATTTAAAAAAAAGTGGCTAATTTATGGCTTCTGACAAATTTGTGCTTAACATGTCATGGATATAATTTTATAATAATAATAGTAATAATAATAATAATAATAATAATAATAAATAATAGGTAAGTTCATTGGTGTTTTTTTTACAAAAATACTTTCTTTTAAAACCGTACAAAATTTATTTTTGATATAAACATTTTTGTTTACATTTTTAATTAATATATTCATAAATATATGCAAATATATTAATAATTTTTATTAGTTGTAGATAGTGATCTTTACCTTTGCTCTGCAGATGATATCTTGGTTAGTTTGTCAATGTAAAACCCACCGAAATATTGTGTCATCTGTTTCACTAATACTTTTACACAGAGCTCAGTTTACACACAGAACCCCAAATGCTGCCTTGAAAATGAGGAGGAGGCGTGTAAATATCTCTGGTGCCAAGAGACGTGATTTTTAGGTTAATACTGCTCAGAATCAGCCTTCTGCCCGCCTTGCAGACGTCTTGGATTGTGCCATGTGGCTTTGCTAATACGAATGACCCCTTGTGCTTGCTCTGACCATTGCCCTTTAATCATTTGAAAATCATGTATAGATTCGTCTGGCCGATAGTGTTTAGTTTTCTAATTAACGTCACAAATTTGCAGACAGACCACACTTTGTGCAGTGATTGTGCTGCTTTCTACGACGACTGGAATCCTGCAGTGTAATTTTCTGCTTGCAGCATATGCAGCATACGAACAGTTAAAGCAGGAAATCTTAGACTCTGTCCAGAAACCATTTTTTTTGGGTCAGTGAAAATAAGTAGAGGGGAGACTCATTTGGTCTCTCACAATTGTAGGTTAAGATTTTGTGTCAGACAATGTGAAACATGGAATGTTTCGCCTTACGGCACTAACACCCAGAAATATATGAAATAAATATAATATAAAATCTATTTTACATTTATCTGAGAAAAAAAGAAAGAAAGATGTACATGTATATTTGTGTATATGGATATATCTATGTGTGTGCGTGTATATATATATATATATATATCTCCCTCCCTCTCTCTCTCTCTCTCTCTCTCTCTCTCTCTCTATATATCTATATATATTCTCTCTCTATATATATATATATATATATACCTCTGTGTCTGTCTGTTTTGTAATTTTTACTGTACATTTAGTTGTGCTTTTATGTCTCTGCTCATCATTCTTTCATTCTTTTTTTATGCATACGTTACTATTTATATATTCAGGCTGGTTTAGACTAAAATAGTTCTAGATTCTTAAAACTTGATTATCTTTAACACCTTAATTACCACAATACATTTGACTTTGGCTACTGTTCTGTTTTCCGATAAGCAGGAGGGTAGGCTGAGTCCCACTTTATGGAGTGATTGCAAACTTCCCTTAAACATAGATACACATTCATTATGGAATGAAATTGTGTTTTCTCTGCTGGTATAGGCCCTTTGTAACTACATTTTTTCTTACCAATTATTAACCTTTACTACACCACAAACAGCTCAGGCTTTGAAATTCTGTTGGGGAAACATATAGCCATTTTCTTATGTATGTTATGAAAACAGCTATAAATATTATGCTAGTATGTAACACATAGATTTAAAAAAAAAATATAAAATAATGTATACGGTAGGCAGTATATTTGAATTATTCACAAATGTATGTTATAATGTGCGATTCATTTTTCCGTCTTGCATTTTTCTTAGTTTTAAAGGCAGCTTTTCAGGCACGTATAAGAAACAGAAATACATATTTAATTATGTGAGAAGGATACTCAATCCTAAAGCAGTTAGGGATGGACATCTTTGATAATTTAATGTTGTTATTTGATAATTGATTGACTTGTTTGATTTCAGACCAAAAGCTTTTAGCGAAAGTAGTCAAAAGAATTTTCATTCAATTTAAATTTTGTAATGACTATCAGTGGAATCCATGCTCCTGTGGAATCTGATCTGCCATAATATATGTGATTGTGCATGTTTTAAGAACGACTTATCTCCATCAGTGTATTTTGTACTTCCTTCAGTATTTGTATTTGTGAACATCCACAAATAAAATTCAGTTTCTAAGAGTTATGTCGATATATTACCGATTGTGATCAATTAATGACAACCATGAAACAGAAATATAAGTTAGCTTACACATACCGTATGACTAGGTTTCAGAAATCTAATATTTTTGTGTTTGGAAATTCACTGAACTTGTTTAGTGCTTAGTTTATTTTAGTTTCCAAATAAGCCCTGTTTGATTTAACAAATACTGGTGCCTTTTCTTAAGGCCTTTGCAAATTTGACCGCATCTGTCGTGAAAGATTCAATTGACATAATGAAATCAACGATTACAATAATGGTTGGAAATGTTTATGTTCTATTCAGCAAATGACTTTAAAATATAAAATTCTGTATAAAAATGATACACAATTATTTTTATTTTAAACCAGCTTTATGTTTATACATAGTTTATCTATTACAGATTATGGCATGGAGCCAGAAAAAAATGAGCATCTAATTTAAGCATTTACTCTATTCACGCTTTAGTTGCAGTTATGTAAAAATACTTACTAACTAGATGATCATCAATAATGGTTTATGGGTTTTTTGTGTTAGTGCTTAAAGGTGAGCAACAAAGTGTCTGCTTCCCATGTCATATAAGTTACTGTGTTGTACTGTACCTGCAGTTACTTCAGTTTCGATCACTTTTGGCTTTGGGCTGATAGATTTAGGAAAAAGCATAGACAATTTTCCAATGTGCAATGCTATTTACCCATTGTCCTTTCCGAAATAGACATGTATCAAGGTGGACTTTGAACCGTTTTGATAAGTGGTCTAGAAGTGAGTACATATTTTTGTTCAACAACAGTTTAGCCACAACCTGGATGTGATTATAAACCACCAGACAGAGACAGACTGATCGTTGCCTACTGAATACTCACTGCGCTTTCAGAAGAAAGCTGATGTATATCCTAGCTTCCCTTTGTGTGTTATGGGATGACGATGGTTTGTTTGGGAAGCCAGTGCTGGTTAACCAAGAATAAAACTTTGGCTAAATGAAACGTTGACTACCTAGTGCATACATTTCAAACCACTAGTGTTTGAAGGTATTTACAGCAGGTTGACAGCCTGTTGGGGCAAGGTGGATTTTTTTTTAAGGCCTCATAAAAGGGGTTTCTTTAAAATTCCAATTCCTTGTAATGTAACTTCTGAAAGGACGTTTTTTTTTATTATCATGTCCACTGTGCAGGATTAACCTACTGTGTAACTTATTTAGCAGGATGTACATTTGGTATCCAAAGGTGATAATTATCATTACACTATCCTTAAATGTATTTATCTTAAAATCAGGCCTGGCTCCATGGTAGAAAAAGTTGGACAGCTCTTGTGCTGCAAATATCTTCTTAGGTTTGTCAGATCAAAATATTCACAGAAAAAGTGTATGTTTCCTCAGATGAAGCACCTAAAAATATTTTATAAATGGGATTTAATTCAAGATAGTAATATATATATATTTTTTATATAATGTAATATATAATAATGTATGTATATATTTTCAAATATACTTGAGACTTTTACAAAAAAACTAATTTACATCATAATCTTATATGGGCTCTTGGCAACTTACATAATTGAAAGAAACATTTTTGATTTCCAGATGGGTTTCCGATTTCAGCAATGCATGTACATATATGTATATAGGTAGAGGAAACATGGTCACAGATCAGCCTATGATATTACACTAGTTTTCCCTGTGTCTCAGGAGCTGAGGATATTATATGTGGACCTGCCATACTATGAGCACATTTTGATATACAATGTTAAAATATATCAACCCACGGGTTAATGCTTTTTTGCTTTAATTCTGCAAAACTGGCAATAAATTGATTATATACCATTTGAAAAAAAAAATAGTAAAATGTGTTTTTGTCACTGATGAAAAATATATCTAAATAAATTATGTAGAACGAATAATTTATGGAGTCTGATTCCTCAGCTAATATCATTTTCACTTATCCCTAAAGACTTCTTATATGATCGTCACATGTGCCACTTATATGCGTGTCCAATGTGATTGTGGCACATAACTAGCTGCAAGTAAGGATAATTGCAAACTCAGATTATGATTTTCAGCTATTTTTGAATGCCCATAATTGTAGTCCATTATATAGTACAGTATACTGCTACATATGTATTTTGCCATGAACCAAATGATATGTTTGAAAACATAAAGTACATTTAGAAATAAAATAGTGTAAAATTGTTCTCAATGTTATCAGTCTTTTCTGAAAGTAACTACATTTGAGGTCAGATAAAGATTTCTAAACTGTTTTTAAAATGATGTTGGCTTAATAGTGCTTAAGCTTTATTTTTCATTTGTTTTTCTGCTATTACCTCATCTTTACCTGTTGCATTTGATTATTACCTTACTTTTCTGTTATGATGCGTTCACTATACACCCTAGAGCTGATTCAGAGTCTGACCATCTAGGTGCAAATGTTGCAGGTTTTAGTTGCACAAACAGAACACCACACAAAGATATGGATACAAATTTATTAAAACCGACTTCATGGGGAAGTCATTGGTGGAACAGAGCATTCCTCCAGTCTCAATGCAGAAATTAGGTGTCCCATTGAACGTGGATTAACAAGCATGTATGCTGTTTTGGTGCAAATGATCATAGACAGTCCAATTGTCTTTTCTTGTGCTCACTAAAGAATGGGCTGTTTACAAATCCAGTACTCGTTCACTAGTTCACAATGCACACCTGGGTTGGGAAGCATTCAAACATCAAAACAAAACATCATTTGTATTATTTGTATATATTTTTCATAATGGGAAGGAAGAGTAGTGAACTTTAATGGTTTGCTTTTCCAAAAAAATGAGTCTAACTTTTAAATTACCCTTTATGCTTTAATCGTAATGGGCACTACAGTAAATGTTACAGTGATCTTGGACCAAATTCAGACTTTGCAAATAAGAGGAAATCAAGTACAAAGTTACACCTGAAAAAAACAAAAATGTTGAATTTCATTTATTCATTGAAGGCAGGGAGAATTCTTATTGCACGCAGATACTAGCAAACTTTATTATTAAACTGTTATTTAGTCTTGGGCTAGGAAACCTCTCATTATTCTATACACAGATGAAATTTCCTTCCCTCACAATTCAACATAGTATTACCAAGGTGTAACTTTCCAACTTATACCACTTTCACATTGCCGCCCTGGCATTATCACGGGTTCAAAAATCCATGTTAATGCTGTGTTCCAGCTCTGCACATTTTTTCCACTTTCACACTGGCCAATATGCTGGGTTTTTGAACCTGGGTCTTCCCTGTTAGTCATCAATTTAATGACTCATGTCTCTAATCCTCCAATCACTTTTCTTCGGTGAGATGCAGGTTAAAAAACCTCAGGTCTCACCTTTCACACTGATGGCTACCTGGGAATAAAACTGCTTTTCACCCAGGTCCCTTTCACACTGAGCCTCGACCTGGGTCTCTGGGGCTTGCTCCGGCAATAACCCGGGTTTTTGGTGCGATGTGAAAGGGATACTGTTCCTGCTTTTTTTCCCAATATCAGGATCTGAACCCTTATATAACTTTTAGTGTGTGACAAACAAGCACACGTGCGCATGTGCACACACACATCATACATGTTGGATCAGGCAGGTAGGAGGGGCATATTGCTTTTCTCAAACACATGAGGGCAGCAAAACAAGCAGAGGTATTTCTGGGGCTTTACTGTGTATAGTATGATCTTATGAGTTTGTGCAACCATCCAGAGGCCTGGCAGTAACAACTCTGGATCGTTAGTACTGAAAACGAGCACGCTTTGGAAAATGGAAATGGGTATTTATAGGCAAATAGGCTAAGGTGTATTTCAATGTATTGCAAATATTGAATGAGAGATATATATATATTTTTTTTTTTAATTGGTTGTTTAGTTTTCTTTAAAGAAAGAAAAAACCTTTAAAAATGAATCTATATTTATATTTATAAAAAAATGCCTGAGCAAACCCGATATCCTGGTCATGCACATAGGAGGCAATGATATTTGCGAACTAGGCCCGTATTCACACCTAAGAAGCAGACGCTTCATAGGTGTGGATCCTTAGTAAAGGACCTACTATGCATGCGTAGTAGGTCCTTTACGCAATCTACATACCAGTTAGGTATGTAGATTGCCTCTCCCCTCCCGTTCGGTCTTTAAAGACTGCACAGAGTAAGTAGAATGAGGCAGCATAATGCCACCTTGGGGTGTGCCTAGGTAGAACTGGGAGGGGGGATGGATTTAGATTAGCCGGGGAGGGTGGGGGAGAGATGGGGAGAGGTAATATCCGTGCGGGCATTGCACGGAGAGATAAGATGGCTCTATGGCATCATCTAAGTGCCATAAGGTACCTAAAAATGGGGGGCTGGATAGGGGCAAGACGAGTGCGGATCTGTCCGCACTTAATTCACCCGGATCTGTGCACTAAACTGTCCACTTTCTCATTTTACTATAGTGGAAACCTGTTCCACACGGAAGTGGACACAGGTGAATCAACCACTTTGCTCCATTTTTATTTTTACTCTTGTTGTGCACATGAAAAAAACCCAAAGGTAAATAAAGTATAGCTATGGATCAACCCCAGTTGCATTAACTATGTGGCACATAAAATATGGGATACACAGTAGGGGATTTATGGTAACCCTAAACCAAAAGTATGCCCTCAACTAAAAATGATAAACTCTGTGAGTAATTTTGCTTTGACCCAATACTTTGAATATAGGGGTTAAACATAGAAATAGGAATAAGTCAATATATTTTTTCCCAGAGATAGTGTAACCTAAGTTCTTTGGACTTGACCTGGCATTTTTGTAAAAGAAAAACGAACCCTCTGTTAAAAATGAATTGAATTGAATGAAGGTTGTGATACTCTAAATATTCTTAAATAAAGTCCTTAGAAATTTAGTTTAAAAAAAAATTGTAGTGAGTGTGTTCTTCATTATCCATTACTATGCTACCATATGTTCTGGATATAAGAGGGTTAAAACATTACTCTACTAACATTTTTATTCAAAAGGGCTGCGTTGAACAAGTGTTCTCAAATATCCCTTGCTGCTGATATGTCCCGGGAGCTACAAGCCTGGTATTATGCAGACTCCTGGCAATGGACAGGTTAAATTGTTCTAATAACCAGGCAGTATTTAGTAAAATCAAAAGTGCTTTGGTGCTGACAGCTTTATATCCCTACTGGGTAATATTCGCTTACTTGAATTGGCAAGGTCTTTCGCCTAGTAATTTACTCCAAAAGAATTCAGCATAAAGGAGGATGATTGATGAATGCAAATGTCTATTTATGAAATTGTTGATTAGAACTTGTAAATCCAAATGGATTAATTGCATTTTTATTGTATTTGTTACCCATAGTGTATTGGAAAAAAAATTATTTCACATATATCTTTTCACGATACATAGTTCAGTTATTAGCATAGTTTTCAGTTTTTTAGAGATAGGTTTGAGGATGGGAAAAAATGTGAAACCTGTTAAACATTTTGCTTGCTATAAAAATATTTGCAAAGGATTTAAACACAGAAAAGAAAGATTGTTGTCACACATAAGAATCCAACATTTGGCTTTAGAAATGATCAAAAATGAATGAAAACAATGTGAGTTTGATTTGCTCCAGGTGGTACTCAGTATGTTTCGATAGGTTTGTAAATGTCACTCAGAGCTGGCAGTTTACTTTAACAGATTTTTGCTAAAAGCTGACTGACAGAGCTCAAAAAACCTCTGAAGAACACACAAAGAAACAAGCTTGGAAAATATCAACTAGCTTCAATGTCTTTAGACAGAGGCAAATGACCCAGCAGATACTGTAGTGTCACCCCATCTGGGGATTTGTGCAATGTTTTATGTAACCCCACAATTAATACTGCTAACCATTGAATAGACACTTAAGCTAATGCAGAGCTCTCACCGTCACCTCTATCATGCGAAAATGATAGCAAATTTCCTGATTCCAGATGTCAGTCTTTTTAATTGTAATTGAGTGACAGACGCTAGTGGCCATATTGGTTTTGTACTATTTATGTCTTTCACAGTCATTTCCGAAATATTTCAGTTATTTTCTTACCTAATATTTGTTTTTTATTATATACTATATTTAGTATGTGTTTTCTAGCAAAATACATAGACAAGTGGATCAACATTTGAGACGAAAGTCTATTATTTAATAAGAATTTTTTCTGTCCAAAAAACTAATGCCAGAATGGCCAGGTTACAGGTACTCTTTAATAAAAAGCCTTTTATGGCGTGAGACGCAATCAAAACGCTAACTTATGGAGGTTGATAGGACTGAAAAGTTGTATACAGTGCGATACATTTTAAAGTTGTGAGTGGGATATGTAAATGAATGATCCTGAGGTCTACAAAATGCATGAAAATAATGTTTAGAGTTTAAGAACACAAAACACATGTTTCTATGTATCTCACGGCATAGTCATAATATTTAAAGATTTGCGTGGTAACGTTCAACTATAACATTGGAATGTTTGAGCACAACGTTATACAACATTTCATTAAATGCTAATAAAATAATGAATGTTTTGTAAAAGCTGATTTTTTTGTTATGGATACATAGTGGTGATAGGTTTTTGTAGCAATGTTGTTATTCTTTATTACAAGTGATAAATGTTAGTCCCTGTATAAGTGGTTAAGATTATGATCTTATTTTTAATGTGTAAAAGTACTTTTAAATAATATTAACTTTATAAACAGCAATAATAATGACAACAATAAACCTTGATTGATTTTTATTAGACTACTTCTGAAGTTAACTAAAAATATTAGTAAAAATACAAAAATAATTTATAAATAGTTTCTTCAACAAGTAAAATGTAGAAAAACACATTAAAAGAAAAATAAACCATCCAGTTGCTGACTTTTCCACAAAACATGTTTATTGTGTTATTTGCTACTTATGCCTTTGATGGGCATGACTGAAGAGCTATAGGAACTGATCTTGAGTTAGGGGGGGAAAAAAAAGTAACAAATATGACATTACCATTGTGACCTGCAGGGGGAGCTAAATTTAAAATGTGCAAACATTAAGAGGCGAAGAGACATTTTCTCTCATCTCTTACTGCTGAAATTAAAAGACTTTTGTATTCTGTAATCAAAATGTAAGTAATTTTCCTGTATGCAAGAAAAAACAAACAACCCCCAAAAACTAGTTTGCACCTTTAACACTACAACATAGTTTAACTATATGTAGATTGGCTGGCTATTCTTGATACTTTTTAAAGAGCTAATCTAGAGTTTGGGAGTAAGGACAAAACAGGTGCAAGTGTACAGATCGGCTAAACCATTTTGCTAATTAATTTTGAATTTTTTTGCATGCAGGGAGAATATTTTACATATGGACAGAGAACTCTCAAATACTGCATATCTTTATGTTTAATCTAAAAAATAGAGATGAGCTAAGAAACTTCACTTCTCAATTCTAATTCTGCTTTCACTATATAAATATGCTTTCCATTGTGGTTCAATATGGTATTACTCAGGTCTACACTTGCATCTTGGATCAGCCCCTAAGTTGGGTGCACACTTTCACTATTTCCTCAAAAAAAAAGTGTACATAGGTTGCCTTTTATTAAGTTTATCGCACCAAGCGCTAGTTATGTTAGGCAGGCTTACTAAGCTTCACAGCGAGCCTTGCAATATCGTGGCCCATATTTACAAATACTCACCTCTCCGGTGAGGTTCCACGATGGTCAGCGAGCCTTTCACCAACATCGTTAGACCTCGCTGACACCAACATCGTTAGGCCTCTGATCATCGGATGGATGCTTTTCTGGACTGTTTTGCTAGCATTCCAACTAATCGTATCATACATACTGACTGGTACTTGTAAAGGAGCTGATCCAGAGATTTAGCACAGTAGTTTTAGCAACTATGTATATGTCGTATTTAAAATGAGCACGATTTTGAAATGTGTATAGGCAGATACAGTAACAAGAAAACACAGGCCGCACTTCTGTTCAAATAAATGAAATGTGCAAGTGTACTGTGTATATATATATATTATTTTTTTTTTTTTTATTCAATTAAATTGCTGAGATTTATGCATTTTTTTATTTTAATAAAGAATTAAGCATAATTTTTTTATTTCTTATTTTTAAGCAAAAAATAGGTGTTTTAAAACATTTGTTATTTAACAGTTTAGTATTTTAATATTTGTAAGGTGTGTAAAGCTGTGTTATAACTCAGAAAAAGTTTTCCTTTCATGAATGAAAATCTCCGTCTTACACTTACCCCAGCCCAGAGCTGGTGCAAAATTTGAGATGTAAGTGCAGGGAATCTGGGCAGATACCGCGCTCGCAACAGCACTCGTGGAACACCCTGGTTTACTTGCTCAGAGCACACGGAAGGTGTTTACTTTTTTGTGCTCTCTCACATTGGGCTGGATCCATAACAACGTCCGTCTTGCAAATTACGTCCATCAACTGCCAATATTAGCTACTATGTGTAGTAACTATTTTATGTAATCTACGTATTTTTTCTTTACGTAGATTGCATATATGCAGCCTTTAAAGACTGCATATACATGGATAGGCATGCTAATGAAGAGACAGGGAACAGCAGGTAAAGTTTAGATGTGTCCAGAACCCCGCACAAGAGACCCCCGCTCGTACGGAAAGTGACAGGGGGTCTGGATCTGATCCTGTAAGCCTTGAAAAACACAAACATTACAACATATAAATGCTAATTTATCACACTGTGCCCCCAAATCATCACACTATTGCCCCTTCATTATCACAGTGTTGCCCCTTGTTCATCACGCTGTGCCCTCCTTTATACCTTTGCCCCTTCTTGTGTCTGTAGAGTGATCCAATCTCCCCCTTCTTATGTGTCCAGCCAGCCTTCAGTCCCCTCCTTATGTGTGTCCAGCCAGCCTTCAGCCCCCTCCTTATGTTTGTCCAGCTAGTCTTCAGGCCCCTCTTTATGTGTGTGCAACCTTCTGCCCCATCCATATGTGAGTGCAACCTTTACCCCCTCCATATATGTGTCCATCCTTCTGTCCCCTCCATATTTGTGTCCAGCCTTTTGCCCCCTCCATATGTGTGTTTAGCTTTCTGCCAATCCATATGAGTTCAGCCAGCCTTCTGACCCCCTCATAAGTGTGGAACCCTCTTTCTGCCCCCTTCATATGTGTTGATTCCTCTTTCTGCCCCCTCTGGTCCAGCAACACATTAACTTATTTTTCTTAATTTAATTTATTTACCTGGCTTGAAGTCTTCTCCCACTTCTTCTGACCTTAGGTCTCATCAATGTCATCATAATGGGAGCGCACAGCTCCTTCAGGCACTATGTCTGTGCTGTGCTACTGCTGACTGCTGGCTTGTTGCTAAAGTGGTGCAGCCACAGAGTCCTGGCACACTGCGTGGCTGCACTGCTTTTGCAGTTGGAGCCTCCACTTAGATATCAGCATCACAGACTAGTGCGGTGTACCAGGATGGCGCGGCTGTGCTGCCTTAACAAGGAGCTGGCAATCAGGTACCTTGTTTTGACAGTGCAGTCTAATCTTTTTTGGGGAGTCAGTCTAAAAAACGCTTTGACTGCAGGGTCTGAGCACAGTGTGTTTAAAGGTGTGCGAAACGTCATGTCATGTTACAATATTCTAAGGCTACACAGTGAAATGCAAAGTTTACCTTCTATGACTTATTAGTGGGACTTATTAGTAAAGATGAGTGAAATGATTTGACATAGTTTCACATTCACCTGGTTTTGTTCTATAGGGGCAACAGGTGATCCTAAAAATGACCGAAGCACTTAAAGACACTTACAGCGGATGCTGCTATGCAAGATTATTGTGGTAGATCCAGACCTAAGTGCTTGTTACGTTTCATCGCATAGCGTATTTTCTATGCGCTCCCCTAGACACTCCCCTCGCTTGTACGTACTTTGGACGTTTTGCGCTTGCCCAACCCTACCTTAACTTTTCAAAGCGTAACTACTGACGTACGTAAGGGCTTAATGTACGTAAGTGCCTAAGCACACCCATACTATTCGATTTAAATGCCTGACCCCGCCTCCGAAGCGTAATTACGGGTGTCGAATGGCTGTCATGCCCCTTTGTTTGTAGTTACGCTGTTGATACGTGGCTGGTACGTACATTCAGAGTTACGTGATGTAACATCTGCCGTGCGCACAATAAACACTAACAGACAAATGAATGTCAGCAGCTAGCGTAAAATGGCTCGCGTGCGTAGTTTAGGATCTGGTCCATTGTCCCCACTGTTGGTAAACTTGCCATGTAGATAACATTGATGTAGTTTTAGTTCTAATTATTTGGGTCATTAATGTATAATGGTAAAAATGGAGAAAGACATAGAATAAGCAAAAAGACAATTCCAAAGCCTAAACAAATCTACTTGACGTTGTTTCATAAACGTTTTAGAATTTTGCAGCAGACATTGATTTACATGAATGTTGGTTTAATCTGAATATGTTCTTCTGCACTGTTGACTGGTGTACTGATGTTGAGAATTTCAAGAGAGATACATTTAAACTAAGAGCACAGGCGTTCTCCCAATGACGAGACATGTTTTGTAGGTTTTTAGACTGTGCATAAAATGCATGTAGTTCACAGGCATTCTGATGTAAGAAGCATACTGGCTGAAGAGAAATGGTGCAGTGTGTTCCCATGTGCTAAGTACAGTGTGGACACAACTTTGGAGTAGTTCATAGCAGAAAGAATGCAATTGTGATTGGATATTAAAAAATAAGTGAACAAAAACAACTAATTCAAACCGTTCATAAAATCACATTTATCAACTAGAGTTTATTTTATTTTAATTTAGCTTTATTTCAGCTTACGATTGCATGAGGCATATTGATTTGTACCTGTCTATATAAGTATTAATGATGAAGATCCAACACTATACTCACTTGTGTTTGTGAGTCTGGTGTATTTCTGGAAACTGCTTTTTATATTGTTTTTGCATTCAATGATTTTGAGTGGCAAATGCTTTTGGCAAGTAGCATATGTTATCTTGTGTTGGCATTCCATGGGCCAGATTTACTAAGCTGTGGGTTTGGAAAATTATAGCAACCTATCAGATTCTAGCTCTAACTTTCTTTTACATACTTGAGAATGTCATATAAAATCTGATTGGTTGCTGTGGGCAACATCTCCACTATTCCTAAAACGCAGCTTAGTAAATGTGGCCCCATATTTATTGTGTATGGCATTTGATCTTTGGCTTAGAATGAAATAGCAAGATCTCCAAAGGTACAGACAGAAGTTAGTGGGTTTCCCTTTTAAACTATTTCAACCTTAAATATTTTGTGTAATAGAATTACCATTAATATACTCACTGGCGTTTTCTGAATCTTGTACTAAACATAATTCCACAAATATGTAAATGATTCCGCTGTGATAAAAGGCGTTTACGTTACATTTTTAGTATAAATTTAGTTTATCATTACTCTGAAGTTTTCTAAGCCTGTTTATATAAAATATATTTGCTTTACCCATTTATGTTAAAAGATCTTCTATTATTAGTGTTATTTTTACTGTAATAAAATCATATAAATTTGTATAAAGTTGGAACCTGTTGAGCTCAATTACTACGTAATCACTATTATTTAGGTGCCTTTATGCTATGGTGCTATTTTTTTGCACGCCACTTACTTGTGTTCAGTGACCCTGACTAATAGTGTGTTACTACCGCATGTTTATGGGAATTCTGTGTTATTGGTGTTTTTTAATATATACTTGAGTTATATTGGCTTTAAACAAAAAATGTTTTAATGAATAATAACATATGTACTATAATGTATTATGTTTGTATAATAATTATGTATAATGTATTATTTTGTTGCTCATGAATGAGATAGAAAAAGGATAAGTTAAAAAAAAGTCTTCTGTATAGATTATATTGTATTGATGTATTCTGACATGTGCAAAACTAGACTCAAATTAAGGAACACATCTTAAAGGTAGCCTGTAATGCCTTACCCAGAATCCTTGTATACTTATAATAATAATGTACACAATAATAACCCGGGGTATATTCAGTTCCACCCTGCCTATGTAGAAAAGAAAATCTATTATATTTAATGATATAGAAGCACTTATAGGACTCACAATAAAGTAAAAATTTGCTTTTAATTCACAATTTTTTGATCCAAGTGTCTTCTGACTTTATTGTATAAGAGCTGTGTATGTGTGTCTTTTTCTATTATTTTCTTTTTTTTTTTTTCATTGCCCTTATCAGCATCCAATTATCAGCTGATCATACAATTAACAATGATTTGCTCTATATTGCAAGAGTGGGTTCGTTCCAATGCATTTAAACTGGAGGGTGGTAGATTCAGAGGAAATGTGCGGAAAAATGACTTCACTGAAAGGGTGATAGATATGGAATAGCCTCCCATCTGAGGTGTAGAACAGTGTAAACATGCTTGGAATAAATATAAGGATATCCTAAATCTCAAACTAAATTGAGGGTAAATAGAGTCTAGGGTCAGTATAGTTTTAAATAAACAACTGGGCAGACTGGATGGGCCATGTGGCTCTTATCTGCCGTCACTTTCTATGTTTCTATAATTTGTTGTGATAAAACAGGTCACATTTATTGATTTGGTTTCATTATGTTCCTAAAAATCATGATCACCAATAGTACATATGTGGGTAGTCCTTCTGTCCATCTTTTCTGGCAGCCTCCTGTGCATAGGCACAGATATCTGCACATACTGTACAAAGTTACCATTCTTTCTGCATATATTTTGGAGAGATGATGATCTCAGATCGGCTGGTAAATTTGTATAGTGTGTACACGTGATTTGATATCCCCATGACGCTTTTAGCTGGGTACACTCCTTAGTAACGATACTTGTGATACTATGGCTTTTACAATTTCATGTGTGCCGTTGCGAGTCCCTGTTGCAAGGGATCGCATTGCGAATTAGGGTCAGCCGAAAGTTGCTTTTCGGCTGTCCCTATTTCGAATGAGTGATCCATTCAGAATTTTTTTTAATGACTTTCCGCACAACCCATGTGTACATGTGTTCACACTACCCTTATTTGTCCGAAATCCACAGATGTGACCTGTTTTATCACAACATATCATGATCTTAAAATATTAAACCAAATGGTCATGAATTGTATGATCTGCCCAATAACCGGATAGGTGTATACCCAGCTTTTGTGTTGTGTATTTATTAAGCGTAATATCTTTGTAAAAATATCTGCTATTTCACACATAGTTTATTTGAAAGACCTGTTTATAAAAACAGACATAACAGCTTCTGTGTCTACAGCACATACTCACTGGTCAGATATTTTATAGTATATCACTACCCTAATGTAATGTGTGTTCTTTTTTTGAATCTGGGAGTATGATACGACAATATAATTACATACCTACTTTGTGCATTGTGGCTTTTTCTACCGATCTCCTCCACAAAGCTTCATAGTCAGTTACTTTTGGTGACTTATAAAGCATATACAGTATGTCCCTCTATTTCTCTGTTAACTACGTAGGTGGGCTGAGTGGTTATTATCTGTCTACAAGCTCTGTACTTTAAATTTAGTTAAAAAGATTTTAAATTGAACCCTTTAATGTTACTGAAAAAGCCTTTTTCTGAGGTTTCCTAAACCTGACTTTTTATGAACAAAACAACATATTTAGTTACAAAAGAAATACATTTTAGTGAATATGATCTGTGCATTAAGTGAAATCAGTAGGATACTCCCATGCAGTATACAGTTTAGAACTACATACATTTGACTTTTAACTCGCGTATGTCCAGCAGCATAATGTGATCCAATGAATCCCAAAATCATTAGGTTCTTACGTTTTTGTGTGTATGTTAAATAAAACAGCTACTGTTATTATAGTGACTGCTCTTCTGGGATATCCAAGAATATACATAGGCTGAGATCAAGCTGTGTTTGACCTACAGGACAATCAGACTCTGTGGGGAATCTGTAATTCAGTGGATTCAACAAGTTAGCAGCTCAGTATTCTCTACTCTGTAGGTTGTTTTTTTTTCTGTGTACATTGTAACCCAAATTTTCTTCATATTTTTACACTCACACTCACAAAGAAAAGAGAAGTATAGAAAATTAGAAAGTGTAGATTGCATCAATCATTTATATTCTTTCAGTAGATTACATATCAAGAATTTAAACCTAGATTTTACAAATTTCATTCATACTGTCCCAAGCTTGATCTTCTTAAAGCTTGTTTTTCTTCAGATAAATCTCATTGTATTTTCCCTAAAGTAAACTTCTTCAAAATATGAGATGTCATATAAAGAAATTATATTTGAATGATGATGATAATAATAATAATAATATATTGTCAGTTATACATAAAGATAAAGACAGTCAGACCATGCATTCATAACTTTTTGTATTTGTTTTTATTCCTTTAATAACTATAGTTTTTAAATTCATGTAATGGTCTGTAAAGGAGAAATATTCCTGGGATATAGAATTATTACATTTTACAGTTTCCAGAGTAAATGATGCAGTTGTTGAGAATACATTTCTAGGAAGGAAACTGTTCCTCCAAAACTATAAGCAAACACAATCCATATGTGCTGCTGACGCAAGTAACGTAATTGCTGAGTGCAGGTACAGCTTCATGCTACTCAGCCTCCTGAGAACTAATAGTCAGCTTGTGGATTGGGGGGCAACTATTAGCAGTCTTCAAATCATCAACTTAGGCAACTTAGGTGATGGAAACCACAGTCCAATAAAACTTTCTAGCCCCAACATTCACTCTACCCGTAACATCACAAATCTGGCAATGTTCCCATCTCTCAGTAGACATTACATTGAGACGTTATGCGTTCTACAGATGTTTTCTGTGCAGTTTACTGCATATTATTTTTGTTTTTATCCAGCAATTCCCTCACATTGGACCCACACTTAAGAAAATACGGCTTTTTAAGTGCGGAATTCCCCGAAATGACCTATTACCCATGCGTAGTAGGTAATTTACGCAATCTACGCACCAGTTAGGCACGTAGATTGACTCTGTACGGTCTTTAAAGACAGAGTAGCTTAGGAAGGAGGCGTGCTAATGCCGCCTCAGGTAGGTTTTAGTTAGAAGTGGCAGAAGGTGGGGTTTAGATTAGCCGGGGAGGGCGGGGAGAGGCATAGTCTGCGCGTAGTTTCCTTCTTAAGAAGGAAACTACGCACTGTAAGATAAGGTAGCCCTATGGCACGCTTAAGTGCCATAAGGTACCTAAATACGGGGTGAGTTAGGTGTGTTTCTGCCCACACCTAACTCACTCTTAAGTGTGAATATGGTCCATTATCTCAAACCCTGCATTAAAAGAAATAACCCATCTTATATATAATTAGATCAAAATAAACTGGAAATATATCATTGTATAGAAATTACCATAGCAAGTTTCCTTAGCAATGATTACAAACCATTGATGCCTTAAACACGTTATTTGTCACTTGTACAAACTACGCCACTGATGGGTAGTAATCAGCTCTGAGATATGATGGTGAAAGTGCTGAAACCAAAGCACAGGATCCAGAAAAAAAAAGCATGTGTAAGATATAGAGTCTGCGGTCAAATCCAGAGTCGGATTGTGCACAAACTCAGAATATTGCCACAGACCTTTCTGTTGGTAAACTCAAGAATAGACATCCCGACAGTGTGCCAACATCTTCACCATTCCTTGGACTGACAGAAAGGAATACAAACATGACTGCCAATTTATATGCACCTTCTTGTAAACGCCTGCATTTGCATTGACTACAGTGGAAGGGATTTTTTGGTAGCCCTTGCACCAGCTGTGAACATAGGCACTATGAAAACACACAAGGGGCCTGATCCATAGGTATGGCGGGCGTATGCGTAAGTTTGCAGCGGGCAGATGTTGCCCGGTGTAGAAAGGGAATTTCTTTATTCTGAATCAGGCGTCCTTAACTGCGCTGTAGTTAGGGTCGGTAGGTGGGGGGAAGCAGACTAATGAGGCAGGGACGGCAGGGACGGCAGGTCCGGCCATTTACACTCTGGTGCCTGGTGTATTTACGCTCTGTTACGCCGGCTGAAGTTAGGGTAGCCTTCAGCCGGCATAACAGTGAGTAATTACGCTGGCACAGGGAGAGTGTCGGGGGGGGGGGGGGGGGGCC
>WWET01000225.1:148925-181720 GCA_011038615.1 Limnodynastes dumerilii
ATTTAAGAGTGGGAGGGGGAGGTATAGTAAGGAGCCGGGGAGGGCGGGGGAGGGGAAAGAACGTTTGTTCTTTCCTTCTTAAGAAGGAGAATATGAACGGGAAGGTATGGAAGCCCTAGGGCACTCTTAAGTCCCTAGGTTCTTAAAAAGAAGGGGGGGGTGGCGGGGAGGGAGCTTTAAGATAGGTACAGATACATGCTAATCCGCACCTTCTTAAAGCATTCTTAAGTGTGAATACGGTCCTATAAGTGTAGTGGTGCTGCACCTGACTCCATCTAGGGTAACTGTGACTCCCCCAAAAAAGATTGAGAACCACTGCTTAAAACTATAATAAATAATTGCCTCACGTAAATGACAATATTAAAAAGGTGGAGGTTTTGCAATAAGTAGGAAAATACTGCCTGGACGGCTCCTTTGCAGTCTATATTTGATTAACTGTGTCAGAAATTATTAATTATAATCATTCTTCATCCTAATAAATCAGCATTTCACTCATTAAAATTTGTTTAACACAGCCGCTGCCACGTATTCATTCAGTGCAAATAATACAACATAATTTCCAGATTATGTTTATTGCTTTTTTGTTTTTCTATTTTTTTATTTAATTGTTTTTTTTGCAACATTTACATGCAGCATGAGTTAACATTTGGTGGAATGGGTTAAATTATGGGTAAGATATGTGCTGGATAATTTTCTATGCATTTTACTGACTTGTATCTTCTTTGTGTTATTTGCTAAACATAGTTCCTTTATTTAGAAAGTACTGATTACGCCTCTAGAGAATAAATAATAATTGTCTTATAAATAATAACTGCCTTATAATGAAAAGGTTCTTTGTAGCTGATAGCACCAGGGCACAGGGGTGTGTATATAACACCTTCACTATACAAGACCTGGTTGTTTTCTATCACATTAACTCTTTAGTATTTTCATTTCTCTTTAATTATATGGAAGCACTATCCAACAGCTAAGAACCCAACAGCTACATACAGACATAGACAACAGACATTTGAGCCCCTTGTAACACAGAAAAAATGTTTTGGTTAATGCTGAATAAATCCCTATAAAAAACAATATTGCACAACTATGCTCTGAACCCCTAGAGTCCTTTTCCTGCTCATGGGAAAGATCACTGTCACCCAAACAATACCCCTCCTTTCTGATGGCAGAAGTTTCTAGACTAAGAGAAACTGTGTATAGAAAACTGCTATTCATTGCAATGGAGTTATGTGAAGTGGCCTTTTTGCTGTAACCCATTATACGTTTTAGGAGTATTCTAATATAGTTCTAAATATCCACAGCTCTGCTTCAAAATTTGCACTTTCTTTAATAATTGAAATGAATCATTTTCTGTAATTTTTTTTTCAAACCAGAATTTTTGGTTTTTTTCATGCACTTAACAGATAATTTACATTGAAAAATATTGTTATTGGTAAAAATTAATTGTAGAATAATGTAAGTCTTTTTGTGCAAGGGATTCAATATTACACGTGTAAAATTTGTATGATTATATTTGTATCAATGATGCTTTGTAATGTCCTTACTTTTTATTGTCTTGTGTTTTTGTTTTATATTTTATATTATAATTATCTCATTATTGTAAGGTTACTGTGGTGTTTAGTGTATACTAAAGTATATGTTCAAACAAATTCCACACATGAAACTATTTTCTTCAATATTCTTATTACTTAGAAAATATATTGGGAATTGTGATCATTTAAGTCAGTGCAAGAACAGTTTATCAGTAAATGCATTGTCTGTGTAATGGGTGGCTTTAGTCATTTGGATGGAAAGCATATGTCTCTTATTATTTTTTTTCATTTCTTTCTCCCCTTTTGGTCGTGTTGTATATAGTAAATATTAATCCAAGGTGATTTAAAAAAAACTTTCCAGTCAAAGATTCATTCTTCTGTGTGCTGAGGTTGGTGTTGGAATAAAGAATTTGCTGTAAAATAAATATGCCGCTAACATTGCACTCTGTACTTATGCGTAACGTTAAACACGGTAAATATACTAAGGTATAAACCCAATGGTTTTTAATGACGCCAACCCCACCTACAATATGTCCAGTTCTTGTTTTGTCTCTTAATGATAATCAATTAAACATGTACTTCTCTAATTGCCGCTAAATGAATTACAATTGACTTGATGCATCATATCCATTATATAAAATGGACTTGTAAAGTGCTCTGTCTTTGTGGAAAAAAACAAACAAACCAATAAACAAATGAGAATGTTCTATCTGACTATCTATCTATCTATCTATCTATCTATCTATCTATCTATCTATCTATCTATCTATCTATCTATCTATCTATCTATCTCTATTTATCTATGTAATATTTGTTTGCAGAAGCCATCTATTGGCTAGTTGTATGTTAAACATTTTATGACTTGGCTCTGTAAAATGTTCCTTAGCTGATTTGTGTGTGCATACAGCAGTTAATTTAATAACTGCTAGCTGTGAACAAATATTTGACCAACAGGGTTAAATATTACAATAAACCCCACAACGCACTGTTTATTCTGACTGTTCCTAATATAAACTAAATAACTAAAAAAAAAAAAATCTATTTTGATGTCTGTAATCATTAAAGGAAAGAAATGAGGAACCTGTAGCATAAAGGAATCACATTTATGAATATAAAGATCGTCATGTGTAATCTAGTAACATGGGATGTCTCATTGTTTTGGAGAATTATTAAAATATTATTTTCAATTCAATTCTCAGTTTCTATGAACCTCTCCCTTGCTGTATTACTGTATTACTGTATTATATATACAGTAACTCGTTATATACAGTGGTCACTGTAATGGTCCTGTGTGTGTTGACAATTAAGTTGTCTGTGTATCTTCTGATCCGTGGCTCCTCAAAGTTTCACTAATAAATTGGGTGGTCTGTTTAAACACCCACATGGTCATTTACTATGTAATTGTTCACTGAGCTCTCTTGGGCACTTTTTCCAGAGATAATCTTGTTTTATGACTGGCACAGCAGATTTGTGACAGCAAAAGGGGTGTACCAATGTACTTTCTTTTGGGTACATGTTAATAGCAAACATCTGCAAATTAGGAGATGGGGACCACCCACTGCAGAACAGAATAGGCATTGTTCAGGATCTCTTGCTTGTTAATGTGCCCATGGAATGTGGCTGGCACATACCCAAACTGTTGTTCTTTCAAAGACCTGTTCTGGCGGCCATGTTTATCCTTTGTTACATGCTAATGTATTAGTGTTGATATCTGCTTTCAAGGGACTCAGCTGATGGATGCAATTGGGTTGTTGCTTGCTTAAATACTTTATCCATAATTTTTTCACCTATACTTAATCTGTGTTTCAACTGACAAAAAAATGTTCTTTTCTTTCAATTATAATGTAGGATAATCATAAGGATTATGCAATGTCTTCTGTTATTAATTTGGATAAACGCAGTGTATAATTCAGTTGTCTGCTTATAATGGGTAATTACTTGGGTCTATGCCGCCAGTGATTTAAAGAAAATAACATTTTACTTTTTTGTCAACTGTATATCTGATTAATCACATTACACTGATGTAGCATTTATATACATTTTTTAAGATACCATCACAATGTTTTTGTAACTTTAACAATTGTGCCAATAAAGCAACATGAAATAATCATATGCAAAGGAACAGTTTCCTCTGCTATGTTCATGTAACTGATTTAGTTCTTGCAGGTGGTTGTACATGGTCACATGTATTTGCTTCAGTGGTCTAGTAAACACACTACATTTTTTTTAAACGACAATCGTTCAAAACACCGGTGAAAGGAGTGTTGTTGAACGATATCGTGCAAGTGTGTACGCTGCAACGATCATGCCTGATCGTTGTAAAGTACACAAAATCGTTTGATCGCATCTTTTAAAAAGTTTAATATAAACGATCAAGCCATTCAGTACTGAAGGCTCAACAGAAAATCGTTTGTAGTGTGTATGCACACTGATTGCCAATCTGCTGCTTGAATATCTGTGGTTTATCTGTCGTTTGTCGTTTATATGCTGTAGTGTGTTTGGGGCTTATGGTACCAATATAGCACATCAGCACATTTTAATGGAAAAGGTTCAAATATACTAGTAGTAGGGGATGTCTGGAAAGTTTTAGTCCAGAAGTTTAAAGTTTACAAATATTTTAAGGGGGAAAAAATACAGGTTTGCCCATATTGCATAACAGTAGGCACAGGGCACTACATTTTCACTGTGCTATCCTGTTGTGAATTACTTCCCATCCCTGAATTTAATGTGCTTTTCATAAAATATTTCCAGTATAATGAGCAAACCCTGAGGATTAAGTCATTGAAATTCATTGGCTTGTATAACATTTGGAACATAGACTGTGAAGTCTGCAGTTATTTTTATTCTGTTATCCGATTCAAAAGATGTAAAGACAGAAACACAGTAGTTGGGAAAAGTTCTGGATGTTTTAGAGGGAAATTTTTGTAGCTCTTTGTAAATATACAATTTGCCTATCCCAGGCATGTTTAAATTGCTTCACTCTATTTCCGTCTACCATCTCTGTTGGGAAGATATTCCACTTATCTACTACCCATTCTGTGATGTAAGTTTTCCTCATATTTCCTCAGAACCTACTTCCCTCGAGTTTTAGTGCATGTCTTCATGTTATAATACTTTTTGTACTATAAAGAATGTTCTTTCCTTTACCTTGTTAAAACCCTTTATATATTTAAAAGTTTCTATCATGTCTCTCCTTTCCCTTCTCTGCTTCAAAGCTGGTAAGTTTTGTTATGTGGGCCATGCATCCTTTTAATTGCCCTTATTAGTACGGTCTCTAATGTATTATATCCCTCTGGAAAAATATATATGAATATCCTGTTCCTGCAATTCTTACTATGTGGATATTTATTTTATAGAATGTTTGCCATAGTAAAGTATTTTTATTCTTTGTTGCCAGTGATCATAACTCAATTTAAGGACTGAATTAACTAAACTGCAGATATGGAAAAGTAGAGATGATGCCCATAGCAACCAGTGAGAATCTAGCTCTCTATGTCCTATTCCATACTAGAGAATATCAGCTAGAATCTGATTGGTTGCTATGGGCAACATGACAATTTTTCCTTTTCTGCAAAATAAAGCCCTAAGATTCTATCCCAGTTTATCATATTTTGTGCGTATACTATCATGGGTTAAAAATAATATCAATTAGGTATTAGTCAGGGATTAGCATATGCAACATATGAACATATTGCTAACTACTTATTTGAAGCAGAGAGTTTGCATACAAAAATTAAACCTTACATACTACGTGGGGATTGAGCGACAAGACTAATGTGCTCAAGGTTAGGTTTATGCTGGCAACATGCAATCTGGTTGGTACAGTTTAGTCACGGTTGATCAGTGCAAAGTTACTAATTTCCATATGTTCAGATGCTGGCTAGAACGTCTGATCCTACTAAAAATCAGCTCCTTCCCAGTAATTTCAGGCTGGTTATGCCTGCAAACAGGATTTGTAAGCATTGGGTACAAGTGAATTTCTTCAGTTAGGTTGGTTTTCCTGGGAGTTGCCAGGTTAACACATCTATTTCGTCTAACACCTGGACTGACTTCACACCTTTCTCTAACTCTGCTTTGATCTGTTACTATTACCACGTGAAACCATGCTGGCAACCATATAATGTTTAGAGATTTACAGCTGCAGTGGAAGATTCATTATAAACATTACTCCAGGTGAGAAAGGGATTGTAATACATAGATATCCAGTTTAACAAGTGCAATGGAAACATTCCCTGAGGGGTTAAGGAAGGTGAGAATGAATGATCATGTAACATAAACGGCCTGTAAATTGTGGCTGATGTTATAGGAACATCAGAATATGTCATTAGTAGAGGCAAATAATATGTGCAAGTTTGTAATACGAGTCACCTCTCCATCTAATGTGATGATTGAGTGTTATAGACTGGACAAGGAGAAGTTGGCACTCTTATACCTGCCATTCTTCCATGACATTACTTATTGGCTCATGACTTGTATTTGCTGCCCTTTCACAGTATCATTACCACTGATTTAGCCATGAAACTCTGCCATTGCAGGCTCTCTGATACCCCTTTCACATCTCTGCCCCGGACACATTGCCATAGTGGCAGATCATGGTGGCATGATCCCTTTTATAGTGCAGGGTTGACCCGGGAAATTCCGGGAACCGGGTCTGCCCGTGGATCTCGCCATAGCAATAGTAAATAAATCCTCCAATCAGGCTTCTCTGTGTGTGACCCGGGTTGAAAAAGCTGGGTCATATCTTTAACACTGACCCCCTTACCCGGGTCAAACCCGGGAAGTACTCTTGTTTTCTCCTGGGTCAGATTCCGTGTCTGAGACCTTTCACATCACACGTCAACACGGGTCGTTGAAGCCTTGACCCAGGTCCAATGGCAAAAACCCAAGTTGGAAATAGTCCAAGGATAAAACTTTAGAGTACATGGCGTTTGCACATATGCCGTTACCTGGTATTATAACACTTTCCTTAAATCAGGATCTGGTTCATTGAGTCTATAAGATTCATAAGACAGTAGGATGCGTAACCTATACTTAAAGAAGACTTTCATTTTGACATTAGTGACAAGTTTCATGATACATGATCAATACACATCAGTCAGTGAATTCTAGTGACTCAAAGGGCTGAATTACTGCAACACAATGACTGTGCTTAGATAATAGTCAGTTTCATTCAGCCCATATGCCCATTAGAAAGGCCAATGTGTACACTGCATTGTAATATATTTGGTATATATTGAGTTTGGCACCAAACTTTGGACCATAACTGTTTCAGTTTATAATGACTTTATTTCTGGACCACAGGTATCAAAACTGTGGATCTGGGCAAACAAGCAGCCATTATATGAAATGATGAAGGCCTTCAATATATTTAAATAGTGTACGTAATTGGTACAATGTTAAAAGAAGTTCCCATGTGTGTTTTTGGCTAGTAAATATGGCCACCATGAAATAACACTAAACTCAAATAAAAGCAAGTAACAATGATGCTTTCATTCTTAGGGACAAGGCAACATTTTTTTTTTTAGATTAAATCAGCCTCGAATCCATATTAAAGATGATAGGTTTCTTAACTCCTTTGCTGCCAAAGGGGTTGTGGCACATTGGAAGCTATGCTGGCAGCTAAGTGGTTGTAACATCCATTTTTCAGCTAATGATTTTCCTGCAGATGAAAATAAAATGTCCATATAAAAAAGATGATTTATTAGCAAAAGGCTGAGACATGGAGGAGACGCATTAATAAGATCCAGACATCGCCATGCAGAATCTTCCTATTCTTTCCTATGTTATGGAGGAGAAATAAAACGGGCATAGCTTGCATATAAAAAAATAAACAGCCGTGACACGCAGAGTCTGTGAGAACAGGGCTGATGAGAGGAAGAGCAAGGAGGTGTGACAGCGGCTGTTAAATTCTGGAATGTTTTGTAGAGTTTTATGTGGTCCCATCTCACCATTGATGTGTTTACCTCTCTTCAGTTACTTATATGAAAGTAGAAAGGACTTATCTAAGGCTGCCTGATGGTCCTTTATTTCTTTTTACACCCTGAATCTTTTACTTAAAATGGCTCTAATCCATTTTAGCATAGTGAATTCACAAACATCACAGCAAGAATGCGTATCCTGATCCAGAGTTACATGAGTTGTACTCATATGAGTGTGGGTCCCTGTTGCAAATGGCCCTATTTTGATAGGGCCATTCGCTCCCAGCCAGTTGGCTGGGATATTGATTGCTTATGCCTTGATGGGGCATAGCAATCGATCCCCTGAGCACCAAACACGGTGCTCCAAAAGGTGAGCAGACCCACTCCCTAACCCTAAGTCTCCCCCCCCTGCAGCCTAACCCTAAGTCCCCCCACGCAGTCTAACCCTAAGTCTCGCCCCCCACAGCCTAACCCTAAGTCTCCCCTCTCGCAGCCTAACCCTAAATTCTCTCATCCGCAGCCTAACCCTGTCTCCCCTCCCCTCGCAGCCTAACCCTAAGTCTCCCGCCTCGCAGCCAAACCATAAATCCCCCCACCTGCAGCCTAACCCTAATTCTCCCCCTTCCCTTGCAGCCTAACCCTAAGTCCCCGGAGGGGGTTACTCACCTCTCCAGTGGTCCGGTGGCAGCTCTTCCAAAAATGAATGGGTGAGTATGCAAATTGTATACTCACCCATTCATAAAAAAAAAAATTCTCAAACTGCTGTCATTCAAAATAGGGACAGCTGAAAAGCAACTTTCAGCTGTCCCTACTTTGTAATGAAGTAGATCGCAGCTGGGACTCATAACGTGTCAGACCAGTGGACTAAAAGAAGGCAAAGGACCCGATCCAGACTTCCTTATGTCTACTTACACAAGCCTCTTGCAGCAGATGTTATGAAATTCTGTACGCTATGAGATCCAGACAACAGGGCAGCCCGTCCTCTCTGCTCGCCAAAACTCTGCAAGGTGGGTAGGAGAAACCGTTTTTTACAGTACGGGTTGGCTTTGAGACTTCCGTGTGGATCAGTGGTCCGTGTGACCACTGATCCACACAGAAGACTTAAGGTTGGTCTATGGCAGTGTAATTGCTGCAAAGTCCACCCGAGAGAGGGGAGTGCCATGGGTCTCACTTGTCTCTTACATGCGGACTATAAGACCTCCATACGTACGGAGGTCTGGATTCAGTCCTAGGCGAGAAGACAGCCAGGGAAAGAAGAAACCATGATAGTGGATCCTGCTCTTGAGAGCTTATCTATCGTGTGAGATTAAAGCATTCAGTGCTGAATGGTTTCAAGAGGGATAGAGGGATGTAACTACTATGAGTACAAAGAGTGCAGCTCTGGGCCTAAATAAGAAGGAGACCTGGGGTAGTCATCCACTCTGCCAGCCAATAAGAGGGCCAGCACTACGCTGTCAGCTGCTCAGCTACAGACAGTACTCAGAGCAGAGATAAAATGACATAAGGTCTTAGGCACTACACAACAACTGAACCCAGTGATGTGGAATCCTTGCCAGTTATACATAATTAATTCATACCCAGTGCTTACTATGGGACAGTGAGCTCAGACTTTCTCTCAATCTTCTAGCATAATTAATTGGTTCTTTTTAATATTCCTCCTCATACAATCTAACATCATCTTATATTATCTTTGTCTATGACCAATCGTTCTTGAAAGAAGGAAGAGGCTTGCCACGGCAGCCTCGGGTCATTTTTAAGAAGAGTGGGTGGGGGACGTATGTAAAGGAGCCAGGGAGGGCACAGCAAGAGAATCTCTTAAGAAGGAAAATACACACAGGAAGTTAAGGAAAGCCTAGGGAGGGAGTTTTAATTTAGAAGCAGATACATGCGTATCCGCACCGTCTTAAAGCATTATCTGTGAATCAAGCCCATGATGACTGAAATTCCACCATCCATTCCCTGTTTATTAATGATTTTGTCGGTTAATGACATGATTACACTACTCAATGATGTGAATCACATAATGAAGCAATGGTCCCTCTTCTTCTTCTTCTCCTGAATATTGTAGAATGGTTAAAAGGCCTGAATTGGTGTAAAGGCAACATTATTTTAAAGCTATAGGGGAAATATTTTGCTTGCTTTTCTCCTTTGTCAACTGGCAATACCAAATGTTGTCATTGGGGTAGATCCAGAACTACGTCCGTCTTCAATAGACGGACGTAATTCAATGAACAATAGATAATGCGCATGCGTAGTAGCTATTGTACGTAATCTGCGTATCGTTTCGATACGTGGATTGCGTATATGCGGTCTTTTAGAAACGATACGCAGATTACGTACAATAGCTACTACGCATGCGCATTATCTATTGTTCATTGAATTACGTCCGTCTATTGAAGACGGACGTAGTTCTGGATCTACCCCAATGACAACATTTGGTATTGCCAGTTGACAAAGGAGAAAAGCAAGCAAAATATTTCCCCTATAGCTTTAAAATAATGTTGCCTTTACACCAATTCAGGCCTTTTAACCATTCTACAATATTCAGGAGAAGAAGAAGAAGAGGGACCATTGCTTCATTATGTGATTCACATCATTGAGTAGTGTAATCATGTCATTAACCGACAAAATCATTAATAAACAGGGAATGGATGGTGGAATTTCAGTCATCATGGGCTTGATTCACAGATAATGCTTTAAGACGGTGCGGATACGCATGTATCTGCTTCTAAATTAAAACTCCCTCCCTAGGCTTTCCTTAACTTCCTGTGTGTATTTTCCTTCTTAAGAGATTCTCTTGCTGTGCCCTCCCTGGCTCCTTTACATACGTCCCCCACCCACTCTTCTTAAAAATGACCCGAGGCTGCCGTGGCAAGCCTCTTCCTTCTTTAAAGAACGCATATAGTTAAACTACGCTCCCAAGTACTACGCACATTGCCTAGTCACTAGGACCACGCATGCATAGTACTTCGTTTCCTAAATATCTGCACCTAAGAAGCAGCAGCTTCCTAGGTGTGAATCTGGTCCTATGCTCTTACAACTAGGGGCAGTACAGAGACTTTTTCCTTTGGGGTTTCAGTGGGATTCTGTCTTGTTTTTACTGCTCATGTTCTACCAGATTAAAATGCATTCCTTCCCATCCAGACTTATGAGCAATAACATTTATGACTGAAGAGCTATATTGGGTTCACAAGTGGGAATTTCCTCTGTCAGTTTACACTACAGACATTATTTCTTAATGCTTATCAATACAGACATATCATTTTGAGAACTTCTGCACGTTTGAGTTGCAAAACTTAAGGTAGACCTGAATGGGTGATGTATCATGAATAGGATAGTCTGGATAGTGTGGCACTATGGTCTTAATGAGATGGAAGGTGACTACCATTTTGTAGCAGGTAAATACTCTGGAAGAATTGCCTGCTGTTGAGTATCTGCAAGGTCATATCCTATTTCAGGTTTTATGGATGATCCTGGAGGTTAGGCCATCATGGGCCTTACTTCTTCAAAATGATATCAACTACTTTCTTATGTGTTTTATCATAGTTACAACTGATAGCATGCTGAAGATCTTTTAAATATAGTCTTTTAATTTGTAATTTTTTTTGCATTACAATTCAGAAAATGATACTTTGTCTGTTGTAGCTTATGGCGCGTTTTATGCCGTGTTGTGAAATGAAGACAGTCTGGTTTGGACAGTTTATGTTGTAAAAAAAATGCAGGTATAAATAAAATATGAAATTCCCTAAAGGGAGTTTCTTCTTTCCTGTTAGGTATAGTAATGTGCTAATAAATAGAGCGATAATGTTAATTTTAATGTAATTAATGCTTATGTTTTCTTCACTTTGTTCTATTCTGAACACAGGGCTCATGCTTCCTGTTTTCTGCGTGGTGGAACAGATGGACAACCGGGAGGAGCATGCTGAGTTTGTGCTGGTACGAAGAGATGTTCTTTTCAATCAATTAGTGGAGACAGCTCTTCTTGCTCTGGGTTATTCTCACTCGTCAGCGGCTCAAGCACATGGTAAGACCAATCTATCTATCTATCTATCTATCTATCTATCTATCTATCTATCTATCTCATTATCATCTTTAAATTACATAATGCACCAATTCCGTCAATATTTGACAATATTTCTTTTAACTTACTGTCTTATTTTGTTAACACACAGACAGACAGACAGACACAGGCTAGTGTTCATTTAGTTAGCAGCCTATTAAGCTTCCAGCATGTTTTTGGAGTGGAGTTTTGGGAACTTACAAATTTCTCATAGAAAAAACCATGTCCACGAATCGAGCTTATGATCTCAGCATAGTGAGTCAGAAGTGTTAACCACTTGAGCCACCATGCTGCCCTATATATGAACTACTACACATTTTTGGGTGTGGATGATTTCTAGGAACAACACTTGTCTGGGTTGGCACGTTTTTTTTAGCACCAATAATTTGTGTGGCCTTTTCATTTGTTATTGTAAACAGCAATTGCTTGTTGCTAAAGATTAATAAGGTGATGCAACCAAATAAACATTTTATCATTTGTGACGAAAATTTCATGCCATGCTAACAGCCATAATTTAATTCGTTTTTATTCTGGGGTTTTTATAGGAAACATATAGGGCAAACATTCAGTTTTTTCACTTTTTATCTTCATAAACGATTATGAAGAGCTTTAGTCCTACATGTATCGTCTTAGTGAGTAAAAAAATAAAGTAAATGATATAAAAACTGTCAGCAAGTCAAGCTTTCCTGAAACCTGACAAGTGAAGTGAGGCAGATTCTCCGCAATGTGGAAGTGCTGCTTCTTGTGGCACTGGTAAACAGAAGAGCAGCTTGTGCTGGATAGCTGTCTGTGGCTATCTCCCTAGCTCACAATGTCACCTCTAGAAGTGACCCCCTCTAGAATCTCTGACCCACAGGCCATAAACCAGCTTGTGTTGGAGATGGCACAGCCTGAGTAGCTGGGCAGAGCTGTGCCATAAAGCAGTTTATTATTGTAAGGTAATATTTTCCTTTGGATTGTGTCATATGAACATGGTTAGCTCAGAATAAGAGTGAGTCACACACCACACTTCCAATGGGGCCTTTGTCCTCTTCAATTACGCATGAATGTAAATCTAATTGTATTTATGGTTGGTCTTCTCATTGCTTTGCTGTTTAATCTAATATTGGAATCACATCTTTATGTTGCAGCCCTCAGAGGCATAGTTTTCTGTTGGTCTTTGCTATTCAGTGAGAGAACATATGCAGGATGAAACAATGTATCTAGGGAAAAGGGTTTATTCTAAAGAGAAGTAATCATTGTAATAAGCAGAGAAGTCACTGGGAATGCACTATAGTTGTGTACACCCCAGCAGTAAATAGGATATAAGGACTGGATCCAGACTTATGTTGGTGCTGTGTTAAAGAGAGCGGGGACCGGATCCTCACCGGATCTAACCTTCCACACAAATGTCATTGTTGATTGATGGTTGGTTGATGCCACTTACTTTACTTACACGAAGTTCCACACCGAAGACCCTGCCTTAAGATTTCCACCTAAAATGGGGTGCCCTTAATGTAACATTGAGCCCCTCCTCCTTGTGCTCACTCACGTCCGCAGCCAAAAAATGGTTCTTTGTATCTCACAAATCCAGATACCACCAGAGTTTATGATGTGTGAATCAATTACAAGCTGAGCGGGATAACAACCTATTATGAATAACTGCACTGCAGTATCTATGGTTAGGACTTACCTAAAGAAACACAGACATTTCATGATTAAATTCTTTCCTGTTATTACTTTTGTTTTAACTTTTTTAATTTATGTTAGTGGTAACTTAATTGTTTGGTTGTTTTTTTATTTTTTTATTTAATGCTACTTCTGTCAAATCTTTGAGGAGATAAATTATGACCCAGTTATGTGACTCTATGTGAAGATGACTGTTGTGTGTGTAGTATCATAAATGCAAAGTCTGTACTGAGCCACGGAATATTATTATTATTATTTTGATGATTGGAGGTTTCCTCCTCTCCATACTCCCCTTCACCACTGTATGGCTGAAAATCCCATGTTTAGACATGAAATGCCTTAAATCCGACTCCCAGCAGTACTTGTACATTCTGATGTAGTAGCATCAGTGAAGCATATACATTATTGTATAGTAATATAAAAAATGCTGAAACTGAAAGACTGTACATATTTAGAGGCCCAATAACAAATGAATAACTCTACACTGGGATGAATAAATGCCCTTTGTGTCTGCTTCCATTAGATTTACTGAGACATCTTATGTCCCTGACCTTGTATGTCATGTGTTTTTTTGTATGAGCTATTATTGTTGAATGCCATCTCTGGCCTCCAATAAATACCTATTGATCCCATGCTCTCTCTACCTAACCAGTAAACATTGTAAGGGACACTGTGATATTAGAGGCTACAATAGTAATCAAAAGTCGCCAAAAGTTCTGCTCTTAAGCAACAAATCCCCCTAATTCAGAACTCTGTAAAATCTGCTAATCGTTTGTTTTCCAGTTATGGATTATTTGTGCAAATTCCATGATAAAAAAATATAACTGAATAACATACTATGTTATTGAGCTGATGGATGCCAAACTCATTGCCTTGCATGACATATTGGATTCCCTGAATATCATTCCAACCCTGGCACAACATTCAACTAAAGTGATTTGTAAAAGACTGGTGATCATTATCAGTGAAAAAGACGATTACACATATTACTGACATCTTATAATCTGCAGTAACTGTTTTTATAATAAAGAGTCGATTCTAATGCTCAAAATTATTTTGTTATATATTAAGTGCTTCATAGATAATAGGTTAACTATACTAAAATTATTTAAACCAGACTAGTCCAGTCCTTATTCCCTAGGGCAGAAAACAAGGCAGAATATCAGGGCACACACAAGTTCTTTGTGTAGTGATTCTTTTAGCAGATAATTAATAAATTTTTCTCCTAATTATTGGCATTCTAAACCTCTGAAAAAAAAGGCCAGCATATAACAACTGGACTGGACTGGACTGCACAACAACAAATGAAACATATCTTTGAAAGCTATTCGATGTTAAAGATGTTTGAGCACCAAGGTTTCTTTTAGCAGGAAATCACACATGGCTTAATGCACAAGTGGGGTGTGTTCTCTGTGTTATTTCAGTTTGACATTCTTGCCATAGTTAGATGTGCACTTAGTATTATAATACATCTGATTCTCTCAGCTTTCTTCTTGCATGCTGACATGAGTTCAGTAAGGAGCTGATCCAGAGTTTTTGCGCATGAGGCTGTGGGACATACTGCCGCAGCCTCTGCCACTTTGCTATGTTTTGAATGGGTTTTTTTCTAAGTTAAACCATTTTCAGCAATGCCTGAGCATAGAGCGGCATCCACTGCTATTCTGGCATAAATAAAAAAATATATATATTATTTTAACAGCAGAAATGTCCTTTAAACAGTTAACTATCCATCTCTAATCAGTGTTCTATTCTCACCATGTGTAGATCAGTGTTTTTATTACATATAGGGCCATTTCCCCATTGACAATGACCTGCTGCTATGACTTATACCATCCCCTGACGTGGTGCAAGACTTTCACGGAAGAGCAGGTACCTTAGACCACTACTGCTCCAAATTAAATTAGGGACAGACAGGCACAATGGGAGCACTGCTGCCAACTTTCTGTGCTCGCTCACGTTTTCAGCCTGTTCTGAGCATGTGCAGTTCGAAATTCTGCTGCGCTTCTGTCTAAAAAAGACGGGTACTCAACTCTAGATCAGCTCCTAAGTTGGAGGGACTGTATATTACCCTTTAAGCAATGTGTTATGTTACAAATTCATACCTCTCAGCTGTCCCAGTTATGTCCAAATTATACACCCCAAACAAGGTTTGTTTGCTAAATAGTTGGCAGTACACTGGTACCATAATAATATGGGTGACTTCAGAGGGATCCTTCAGTGGAGATTGCTTTGTGTAGGGTAATTTGTGGCATTTTGGGTTTGGGTTTGTCAATATGTGGTATATGGTGAAGCAATAGTGAGGCGCTGGAGCTGATCCAGAGCTGCACTTACACCTTTTTTAGGAGCAAATGTAGACCTGAGCAACACTATGCTGTACTGCAAGGGGGGCAAATCTATATTGTGAAAGTTGAATTGGAATTGGGAGGTGATGTTTATTAGGTCAACTCTAACTTACATATTAGACAAAAAGCTATGCAGTATGTTTTCCTGTATGCAAAAGAATTAAAATTAATTAGCCCCTCTTCCATTGCAAAATGGTTTAGACGAGCTGTACACATACACCTGTTTTACTCTTACTCCCAAACTCTGCATCAGTTCCATTGAGTCTAGACATTTAGGACCTGATCCAGAGCTACTCTTCCATCAGGATGGAAACGAGCACAGAAAGATGAACTGCCCATCCGCCTTTGTCCACATTTGTGTGCTCTGCACTAGTGCAGCAGGAGTTTCCACAGTGTTTAAATTAGAATGGGGGCTGTTTAGTGCTGCTGCACACGCAGTAACAGGTCGGATTCCCTGCGTTTCCACCTTAAAGCATTTACCAGATCAGAGCTGGTGTAAGTGTAAAACGGTGTGTATTTTTTTCATCCCCACACACTAAAAAAGTTACTTTATTAACACTATGAGGCTGATTCAGAGTTTGGGAGCTCGGCTAAATCATTTTTTAAAGTAAAATCTTTTGCATGCTGGGAAAATACTTTACTATTGCACATAGAACTCACATACAGCATAGCTTTATGTTTATTCTATAAAGTTGAGCTAAGAAACTTCACCTCTTAATTCTAATTCTGCTTTCACAATTTAAAACTGCCTCCCCTTGCAATTCAACATGGTATTACTCAGGTCTACACCTGAGCAATACCAGGTGTAGTGTTAACAAAATAAGTGTTAAATAAAATGTCTTATTCATTATAACTGGCTACTATTCAGTTTCTTTATATATTTATTGTATTTTTATAATTTAGTTTTTCAGTTTGCTATAGTGTTGGTACTTGTTTGTTTCTATTATGTAACACTCTGTATTTTTGTAAGGGCTTTAATGTGTTTAGAAACCAGAATACAGAAAAACAACATTTGAAACTTGCAAACCTGTATAGACTGCTGGGAGTGCACCTCGCAGCCTAGACGCATCCGTTTTCATGTTGCATATAAATGTACCTTTTCTATACATTCTTTGCAGTTATTGCAGGTCTGGATTGGAAGCACGCAATGCGGACAGTGGATTTGTGCATCTGCTGCCCAAGAATTCCGAAATCAAGGGCTTAATCCAGAACTACACCCGCAGGCATATTTACGCCTGCCGTAAGCGTAACTTCGGCTTAAAGTACATTCTGCGCATACACCCAGCAGATGTTTCCTGTCGTAACTCATGGTGGCCGTAATTGAAAATAAGTCGTCCGTAACATTTGCGAAATTACGGCCAAATTGGCGTGCCTATATTACGATAGCCGTAAATACGCCCCAGTTATGGAATGTAGGCGGGGGGGAGGCATTTAAATCGTACAGTATGGGCTGGGTTTCGTTGGTATGACCACTGCGTAGTTACGTCCTGCCGTAGGTACGCTTGTTCTGGATCAGGCCCCAAGTCCTTAAAAATGAATTCAGAAAGTTGCCTTACCAAATGCCATAGCCTTCAGGAGGAGTTCAGCCACTATTTAATGAATTGTTCCTACCAATTATACTTATCAGCTTAATAAGTAATACAAGTTATAGTTTCATATTCATTGGATGCATTATTGCCAGTTGGCTGCAGAACTACTCCCTCTGATTTTCACTTTATGGTCAATTATTAATGGATTAGTGACATACAAAATGACATTTTAACGAGTAAGGATTGAAATGTAATCCTGCCTTTCTAAAATGTGATGATTATTTTATGGCGAGAAGAGAGTGCAGCGAGACGTTGGTGGCTCTGGTTAGTGGTACATCCTCACTGTGAGGGATTAGGCTACAATTCAGGTATTTTTTATAATGGCAGAGTGCAGAGTCCAGACTTGTTCCATTCCTGGGACTGATCCAGTGATACACTTACACTTTTTTTTAATGGCAAGACAGGTGCACACATAGACTTGAGCAAACCAAGCTGCAATGTGAGGGGTACAAATTAATTTAGGCTATTTTGCATTCAGGGAAAATACTTTGTTGTTGCACATATAGCTCACATATTGTAAAGCTTTATAAGAAATCTATAAATTAGAGTTGAGCTGGGAAATTTCACCTCTAAACGTTATTTCTGTTTTCAGTTTATAGTTGCCTTCCCTCGCATGGTTGTGCCTTAAATTCAAAATACTGCTATTTGCTATTTAATATTAGGACCATGGATTATACAAAATGTAATATTAATATTTGTTATATGGTTGTTGATCAGATTTAACAAAGTTTTAGAATGGATATTATTCATTTTGCCACGCCTTTATTTCAAATTGATACTGCAATATGGCATATAGCGGTTAATCAGGACACAAACAGCGCATAATTGCCTGGTACATGAACAAACGGGGTGAAAATTAAATTCATTTTTTTGCATACAAGGAAAATAGTTTTTGCTTATATAACACAAAAAAAAGAAAAACTTTGCTGTTTAAACTGTTTTTTAACATTAAGTTAGGGCGTGTCACCACTGAACCAGGGTTGCCGACTTTTTAAAGCTTCTCCTGGAGGGAAGCCATAGCTTGCTGCAAAGGGGCATGACTTAATGATGTGAATTATGCAAATCGCGTCATTAAGCCTTATCCCTGTCAATCATTCATGCAATCTCTAGTGTTACATGGGCTGGACGGGGCTTGATGACATCATCAAGCCTCGCCCATCCCTAGTAACTCTAGGGATTACAGTTGTAATTGAGCTGGTCGGGGCTTGCTGGAGCTTTGCCTGCTCTCCTGCGATACCGGGAGAACTGCCCAAATTTCGTGAGTCTCCCAGATATTCCGGGAGAGTCGGCAACCCTGCACTGAACTCTAATTTTCAACACAATATAATGAACTGAATCTAAAGTTGGAAGATAAGAGGGAATCAGATGGAAAGTTACACCTGGGCAAAACCATTGAATTTCAGGGGAGTAAAATTGATTATTTTCTGTGTAGGCAGGGAGACTACTTTGCTTTTGCTTATTGGGGACAACTGACCAGCTTTACTTTTACACTGTTATATAGACTTGGGCTTGGAAACATCATAACTGCAGTAATTTTTGCAGTAGATGAAATGTGTGTCCCCTCTATTCCTCACGGTTTTGCCCAGGTGTAAATATTGCTGTTTTCCTCCTATTTTTAGACTCTGGATCCAGTTCTATGAATTTTCCTCAACACTGTATCAGTCCCTCTAGTGTTTTACTTTATGTGTTAGAGCAGTATTACTACATGTAAAAGACTTCTGTGTGGGACCAGAAAATCTGCTGTCATCAGAGAATCTTTGTCCAGTTTCTTGTGTTTGTGTGCCAGATTTTACATGTTACTGTAATGAAGCAAGTAAGAAGCCTTTGTGCAGAACACCAGCCTATGGGCAAGAGTTTTGCTTTATGTCTTTGTCCTAAGGTTAAATTCCATCTAAATAAATGGTATATGCATATGTAGGTTTCAGTGGGCTATAAGTAATTAACTAATAATTCATAATTATGATTCAACTTTTGATTACAAGGAATAAATTAAACATTTTTACGATGTTCCAAGTTTATATATTTTGTACATTGCTTACTAATGTGATTAGATCATTATGAGCACATTAGAAAAGTAACTAGATGCAATACTTAATATTGGTTTGATACTGAGTTAGGAGTAACTTAGACCATATTAAGACTTAATAATGTTTGCAAATATATGCATGTCGTGTGTGTAAGTAGTGATCTGCGCATGCACACGGTAGATGTTACGCATCGGATCTCACTACGTACGGAGTTGATTTCCGCATTTGCATAACTCCGCACGACAATACTCTGTATGTGGGAGAATAAGTAATGTGGGTGGGGGAGATATTTAAATTGTACAGTATGGGCTGGGTTAGGGACGTAAGTTCGCACGTCTTCGATACACACAGAGAAGTTAAGGTAGGGCTATGGCAACGATACACACAGAGAAGTTAAGGTAGGACGGAAGTCAGCTAAATTCTGTCCATCAGAGGAGGGTGTCATGGGAGTGCATTTGCCACTTTTGCTATTTTGTACATTCTTAAAGCACTCTTAAGTCTGAATACGGTCCAAAAAGCAGATGCATGCAACATGAATACAATTGCTGCCACATTTAGAACCACACGAAAGCTTATACATGGGTATGGCCATGTCATCTTCATTCGTAGTTGCTTCAGGGGCCTAGGCCTTAATATACTAAAGCCATTGCAAGTTCTCTCTATGCAGCTGATCCAAAGTTATAGCACATCTGCAGTGAGGATGCGCTATACATCTTATCCAGAGTTGCATGTTTCCGAAGAAACATGAAACACTGGATGTGACGTAGGGAATAGGGGCGGATGTGCCCCCCCCCTTAAGTTGGAGCATTTTGGGCAGAGGCTGCAGCTTGTGTGGCTGCAGATTTTGATACTTTCCTATGCATTTAAATGCTTTTTCCAAACGTTTCATTAAGTCGAGAGCCTGGTAGCGATTTTCCCCTGCTATGTTGGCGTAAAAAAAATATATAATTTTGTTTCGTCTTTACATTGAAAATGGCCTGCAGTTATTACTTACACCATCCCCTGAGGTGGTGTAAGCATTCACGGACATGCAGCCACCTTTCACTGCTACTGCGCCTTCCACTAGCGCAGTGCAGACGGATGCAGACACAGGCAGATGTGAAACGGTGTGCCCATCTCTCTGCGCTCGCTCCCATTCTGAGCATGCACAGCGCTCATTAAGGCTGAACTTACCCCTGAAAAGCAGCTCTGTATCAGCCCCTTTATCTCTGTGAATTGGGTGTAAGTATTGTAAACACGTCCATATAATTCTTAAGCCAGAGAGCTTTTGCAGGAAAGGTATACTGGCAAATCGCACCCTACAAACTACTGCATAATTTCAAACAGCAGCTTTTGAACTGTTCCGTAGTTCGATAGTTCCCTGAATGTATATTTAGTCAATTATAGATCCCTATTTATCCCAATCTCATTTAGTCTAGCCATTTTATAAATAGGTTTTATCCATGTATTGCACTTTCATATCAGAGCATGAGGACATTATCATCAAAATGGCTTCTTTGCTTGCTAAGACTAATTTAACAGGCATCTTTTAATTTGCTTCACTGCTTTGTGGTCTCTGCCACTGTAAATTATACATCACATGAGAGAAGTTAGGATAGATTTATCCATCGCTTCGGGATAATGGGAAAAGAACATAAAACTTATAGTGTTACTTGATTGTGTATTAGGAGTCATATTTTTTCTGTTATTCTGTTATAGCACACATTTAATGAATTGCTGTCAGAATTCCCTTTACATTACACTGTGTATGACTTTGCCATCCTCAAGCAGTTCTCAGTAACTGTGAGAGCAGCTTTTAGCTCTATAAGACATTATTACCTATTTGGGGTCTTTCTGTTATTGTTGACATACACTTTGTTATAACAGACTGGAACGTATATGGCCCCTTTATATTATCTTCAAAAAGAAGTTAATCAATGTGAATTGTTACGGAGAAGGAAAATACTGCAAGGTTATTTTGGAAAACTGCCCAGTTTCAATCAGCTGGTTCATTCAATTTGGAAGACGACAACAGCATAACACTCAAACCGCACTTAGAGTGAACTTTTTTTAGTCACAATTTTTGTGTGTTTCTTTGGCTACATAGACATGACAGCCATTTCCTCTATGCAAAATGACTGGGATTGTTGGGCTAACCCCCAGACCCTGTACCCTTCAGTATTGCTACTAATGGTAGCCAGTCCTGTTTTAGTATGAAGACTGTCCTTTTTGTGCCTAGATGGGGAAGAAAATAGGCATCTTCAGTCTTAGCAGTGTACCATTTACATATTTGTACTAAAAACGTTGGCATGTGCCTCTTCTACCAAAACCTAGGATGAAATTAAGAACAGAGATGCGTGGGGCGTCACTGGTGGTTCAACTATTCAGCTATAGCAGTAATTTTCAAGTGTTATTATCTAAACTGTGTACTTATATGGCCACCACTACTTTAAAAGAGCTGTCAACACATTTTACTGTTGCTTGTTTTACATGCCTGCATCTGTAGATTTAGAAAATAAGATAAGATAATATTTTGGTGTTATCGTCTACTTAGACTTACAACGGAGTTGCTGACATAATATTTCTTTTTTCAAGGAGACTTTGGAGGGAAGAAATAGATGCCTATATGAGGCCTGATGATGCAATTAATGCAAATTGCACCTGAAGGGCTGCATAACGCCCATCAATGACTCATAGTATTACTAGGGAAGGGGCGAGGCTTGATGATGCAAATTACATCATCATGTCCCGCTCAGTCCCAGTAACACTAGGAATAGTAGTGTTGAGAGGCAGGGGGCGGTACTTGATACTGTGGTTTGCATTAAATCATGGCCTTAAGGCCATTGCAGGAGACTTGTGGGCTCTCCCAGGATACATCTGTGCTCCAACAAGGAGACCCAGTAAACATGTGCTGTTAGGATTCCCTGAGGACTGGTTTGAGAACCCCCGATCTTAACAATAGGCAGTCATTTCTAAATACTTTTTTATACTCTGTGTTTGCTTTTTGCGTTGAGCAGAATGACACTTTCCTATTTTCTAGACTTTATTTTGTCTGTATCACAGCACATTACAGCTGTACGCTGTAGTCATCTCTGTAAGGAAGTGATGCTGACATCTAATAATTTGCCTCTGTGTGTAAGTAATTAGTCTTGTGAGGATTATTAGCTCAGAGAGGATGGCAAGCAGATTTTTGTCCTGCAGATATGGTAGAGTGCATGGTTTTATAAAATAAATATGGAAAGGCTGGCACAATGTCATGAATTTTTGCATTGCTTCTTTTATAGCATGGCACAAAACCTGGGTACTGTACGCCTTTTATTTCACAGGGAAATCGCTAATGACCTACTGCGTGTCTATGAACACACTATAAATTGTTAATTATTTATAAAAGACAGAACTTTAGTTGGAAAATATGCAGCAGCTTTCCAAGTTCACCGCCCTATTATGATGTCACATCTGCCTATAATGTCCTATTTTATAACTCATCAAGACCAGGGTCTACCTGTACAGAATGGCTCATTCATGCCAAGCAGTGCCAAAGGCAACTACAATTTCATAGCATAGAAGTGGCTGGCAGCGTACCCTGGGACTGAAATAAAAGTGAGAAATACAGCCTTTAAATTGAACTAGGTGGCATATAAATATAATCGCTGTAATTACCAAAAGTGTTTCATATTTACTTTTCAAGTCCAAGCAGATGGAGCCCACGGGAAGGCCACTGTCCTAAATGTGAGGGTGAACCTGTGCCGAATGCCAGTGCCAGCTATACGCGCACTTTATGTAGCTTACATCCTTTCTTAATGCCTCGCATACAAACAGTTATTGTGAGTGGAACAAGGCACGTCTTGTCCACGCAGAAAAGTCCTTTACAAGTAAATGCAATATTATCAAAGCCAAAGGCTCGCCAGTCAGCAAAATATACCATATGCTCTATTATTATGCAACAAATCAAACAGAATTTGAATTGAAATATAAACTAAGAATCAAGTGAAAAACTTAAGAGAACACATTATTTTGTATGACAAAAAATATTAAAAGACATATATTGCATATACTAGTATACAGAATTACTTGTCACCCAATGCAGCAAATAAGATTCTTTTCTTCTTCTCTTCTTCTTCCTATTATTTTATTATTATTTTTATTATTATTATTATTACTGTTGTTATGATATGGCTCTTGTTGCCATATTTTCTTTTGAAAACTGTAAAACTGTAGGGTTCAACCAAGGTTCATGGCAGAAAATAAGTTAAAATGTTGTCTAAGATTTACTAAGCTGCGGCTTTGGAAAAGTGGAGATGTTGCCCATAACAACCAATCAGATTCTAGCTCTCACTTTCCCATTAAGGGTTCAACCAAGGTTCATGACAGAAAATAAGTTAAAATGTTGTCTAAGATTTACTAAGCTGCGGCTTTGGAAAAGTGGAGATGTTGCCCATAACAACCAATCAGATTCTAGCTCTCACTTTCCCATTACATACTAGAGAATGTAGAACGAGAAAAAGGGAAAACGTACCTCTAGATTGGGGACAGCAATACCATAAAATATGAAATATAAAATATACACCTTTAATAAGTTCAGTTTAAAATGTTTTTCATCTATATGTGGTTGCTGTGAATGTATATACATCAATGGGCTTCTTAGGGAAAGCAAAAAGTGTCTGGAGTTGCCAATGTGAGTGCACCCTATTACCCCTTTCTTTTCCCTTTTTCTCGTTCTGCACTATATATTCAAAGGGAAGGGTAACACCGGAGGACTAATAATGAGCCAATTTTGGCCAATTCTATCGGTGACTTTCCCCCAGTCCCTCTCTTGACGGCTTTAATTTTTTTTATTGGGCTTACTTTTTGGGCAAGACTCAATTTACTTGTGTGCGGCATTGTGTTCTCTAACATACTAGAGAATGCCAGCTAGAATTTGATTGGTTGCTAAGGGCAACATCTCCACTTTTTCAAATCTGCAGCTTAGTAAATCTGGCCCTTAGAATTTGTCAGGCTCTTTTTCAGGGTGTTACTATTCCCGTTAAAGAGAGTGATTTCTGTAATCTCTCTGTGCATGACAAAACAAGTGCGACAGGGAAGCACTGTGGCCAGGTACCAGGCTTTGAGTGTTATATTCAAAGGGAAAACTATTACTTTACTTTCAAATATGCCAACTCAGCAGATGCATGACAGTGCCTTGTATAGTGGTGCACATACTCCAGAGAGAGTTAGCATAAATGTCAGGACAATGGAGGATGACTATGGAAAATCAGACATGTGTCATCAGGGACGTTTTAAGATTTGTGGGGGCCCCCTGCCCCTATGTCTGTATAGATCTATAGCTGGATATATATTATACACACTCAGCCGTACGTCACATGCTTCATCTCCCAGTCTGGCTGCCCTGCCCGTCATAGCAGTATCCATCAGAAGCTGCAGCCCCGTCCAGTCTTCAGGGCTCCCGCAGCTGCTATGCGAATAGGTGTAAATAAAGTGACACCCTCCTCCTAAACGCACTATCCCAGTCACTGCAATATGCCAGCAGCAACGACAGAGTATGATTAAGAGAAGGATGTCAATTACTAACATACATCCTCAAAGACAGCTACGGGAGCCCTGAAGATTGAATGTTTGTGGGGACCCCGTTGTGTGCGGGGGCCCCAGGATGAGCGCCCCAGGTTCCCTTTGGTTAATCTGGCCCTGTGTAGCATAATAGTAATCATTTTTGTTATTTCGAAGTAGTTATTTCGTAGTAGTTTAGCAGTAAAAATTATTTGGAATCTCTGTGGTCCTTCGCACTGCGTCTGCCCAGAAAAAATGCCTACGCAATTATGGCAATACAGACCTGAATGCAAATCATTGCTTTCATCTCTTGGGTTCAGAGGGTTGTTTCGTGTGAGGGAAGGGGTGGAGGGACGTAGTGAATGAACTGTAAGGTTGTGTTCACGCAGTTGAACCCAATCTAGGCCTGAACGCAGTTGTAAATAAGTATAGTTTTTAACTAAATATTTGCAAGAGTAATAGGCAGGGGCGGAAGGTGACAGATTCAGGCCCAAATCTGGATGGGAAGGACTAGGAGGGACTGGGTGCAGAGCTGGGTGCTACAGTGCTCAGCACTCATACATGGAGGGCAAAGTGCTGTCTTAAGTTGTCAGCCTCCGGCAGCTTGTTTACAGTGCAGTGAGAGCGGCTGCCAAGGGTCTCCCCTTTCCTCCAGGCCCCTTGGCAGCCACACCCTTTGCACTCCCTGCAGTTATGCCACTGGTAACAGGACATGTCTAAGTCCAATGAGCTACTGATGGCTGACACTCCACAGCTTAATTTAAAATATTGCATTAGCATTTAACCTGCTGAATGCAATACAAAAGCTTTGGGAACGCTGTTCATGCATTAGCATTTAACCTGTTGAAAAAATATTTTTAACCTAATTTTATTCATGAATATACTTTACATTTGCATCATCACTGAACCAATATTTCAGCTATACATTATAGTAAAGTACCCTGCAATTGTGTGAGGATCACCGGGGAAGAGAAACGCATCTGTGAAAGTATCTGCCCTGTGCTTGACGGTACTGTGTACATACTCAGCATGCTGGACTTGTCTCAGGATCTAGTGCTGCAGGTCTGGATCCCGTATATGCCTTCCATTATATGCGTTCTGATTTACACTCACAGTATCTGCTTAGAATGAGGGGGCTTGAAATATGGTTTGATGTACTTCTACTTAACAATCTGAAATTTTTCCACTTAAAAGAAACAATAAAATGTATGTTCCATTTCTACTTGCCTTGGTGGTATGTTCTAGAAATGAGTGAATAGATTTGTCGATTTCAGCTGTTTTTAGGAAAAAATATTGGATGTGGTTTGCCAGTACAATGTGTAGAAAATTATATTCTGGAAGTCTAGCGGGGACAGCAGTCATTTTGCAACTGCTGCAAAATAGACAGTGTGGACCCAGCGATGAATGAAGTTTCAACTGCTGTACACGTCTTAACCTTCTGTCACCTGCATTCTAACCATAACCCTAAGCTTAACCCTCAATAGCAGGTCCACTAACCCTTATCCTCCCCCTATCCCTCCCCTTCTTTTCACCTAACCTTAACCATTCATCTTCTGCAGCCTAAACATAACCCAAACTTTAACCCTCATCTTCCGCAGCCTTAACATAACTCTAGCCTTAACTTTCCGTCACCTGCAGTCTAACTCTAACCCTAAGCTTAACCCTCAATAGTAGGTCCTCAGTCCATCCCCGCAGCCCGTAGGAACATGCAGAATGTGAATCATTGCGGCACTGATACAGCCGTAATTGAGCTATTGGCTGTATCATTGTTGAAACTGGGCCTTTCTGCATCCCAGAAATATTTGGTTTAAGTTAGTGTTAAAGGATGCAGGGGGCTCATTACATAGTTGCAGTCATTTCAATGCAAGGTGCTAAATGCACACTTTATTACAATTTATATATAAAGTGACCTGGTTTTATGGATTTAAAATTAAAGAAGAACTACAATATCCATACATAGGACTAGACCCAGAGCTATAAAATAAAAGGAAATTAGATGGGAAGTTACATCTAGGCAACATCATGTTGAAATTCATGGGGAAGTCCATTTCATTGCATTCTTTGCATGCAGGGAGAATACTTTGCTTTTCCTTATTGCACACAGATACTGATCATCTTTACTTTTAAACGGTTGTACAGATTTGTTTGCAACTGTTGAAATTTGCCTCCCCTGCAATTCAACATGGTGTTGCCTCTTATTTTCAAACTCTGGATTCGGTCCAGGGAGAGTGAAATAATATTTCTGGAAATGGAATACATAGATAAGGGCAGAAATGTTGCTAATATCTCTACCTTTATTAATAGCAATTATATTTATTGTTTTGTTTTGTTCTTTTTTAGCTATTTTAAACTTTTTATGTTAAAAAAGTTATAATAAAAATTCTCATCTTCTTTCCTCTCCCTTTCTCTTTCTCTCCCACTTTTCTGTTTCTTTCCCTTATTTTCTATAAAATGTACTAATAAGTGACCTGGAATGTTTTACCTAGTAGATAAGTTTGCGTTATTTACGAAAATTGAATGTAAACATCTTAAATATACTTAGTAGAAAATTACCCTTCGGTATAAACATCACAAAAAGCTCTTAAGTACAATCCTAGCTTTCTCTCTTTAAAAATGAACACTCTTTTTGTTTCTTGCTGTAGTGGGGCTTTTAGGCTGAATAATACCTTCTTTAAATATAACATTTTTCTCTGTGTGGTTCTGACCAAAATTATAGTGACTCCCGATCTTGGAATCAGATCTGGAGTTTTTCTTCTCTCTTGTGTTTCTCTTTAAACCCTCCTGTAAATATCGCCTGAGCCTTTAATTAAAGAGAGCCCTTTTTAATCCTCAGGTCTTCAAGTTCCAATTAAATGGTGCCACTTAAGTGTGAGGTCTTCATGGAATTTGTAATATAGGCTTAATAATTAATAAGCACAAGTAATTGTAACAGCCCATGCTAGTAATAATAGACTGCTGAGAAGACCACAAACATGTTCCTTGCAGCATGGTTTCCATAAACGGAAAAGACTCATCCATTTAACACCTTTTATACTGTTAGGTTAGACAGACTATCTTTCATAGACATTGTATTGAAATAATCTTAAACTTTACCTTAACACATTCTGGTACCTCTGAAGCCGTGGAGTTTGTAGGGGTTAAAACTGTGTTAAAGTGCAAGGTCTGTAAAGTGTGAAGAAATATAGGTTTGCAGAATAATACAGTACATACAGCTTGCTTCCTCTATGTCTATATTGTCAATACAGCTTTGTTGGCATAAAAACATTGTAGAATTTACCCTAAACAGTCCTATAACATTAGTAGTTATTTATTTATAGCTCTAAATGTGTGTTCTTAATGTAAAGCATACATGTTAAAATTAAGGGTCAAAAGTCAACCTAAATGAATAAACTCCAGAACGAGCTACAGACAGTGGTGTATTGCTTATTAGGCACATGAAGTTATATTTGCCCCTTGTATTTGGACAATTACACTCAGTGGTAAATATGTAAAAGGTGGATACCTGTACTGGCCTTCTAAGGGGCAGTGGTACCCCTCAGATACAGTCCTCTGGGTTCCCTAAACATAGCCCAGTGCCAGCACTACTAAGTAGCCTTCATTGTCTGTATCTCAGAAGTGCAACTTCACATCATCTTGTGCATGGGGGGTGAGGGGGTAATGGGGGCATTAATGTTGCACCATTCATCAATATAAAACATATCCTTTAAAAGCACATTTGACACTCAATTAAATATCCTACATAAAGGTTGTTGTACAGGCTGACTAGATTTCTCTTGTATATGTGTCAGAACTGGGGCCGTATTCACAGATCCACAGATTAAAGTACGCAATTATACGCACCCACGTAGCAAGGCAACAACCACCGTCACCCACAACACTCCCCTCTCCCGGCCGTGCAATCGTAGACTTACACCTCCATAGACCACTCTGATCTTTAGGTGTGTACTTACGTGCGTATATGTCTTCCGTGCGTGCAATCAGTATAGCCGCGCCGCCATGCGTTCATTTAAATGCCTTACCCCACCCACTTTCATGTTCATTTTTAAGTACGTATTTCTACGCCGCGCATCCGTACGTATGTCCCCAAGTGCGATTCACATGTCCGTGCCTAAAGCACTTTTGTGCGTATATTCAACGTAACTTACGTAAATAAAGTTACTACACATGCGCAGTTAAAACGTACCTAAAAATACGCACGTAACTGCACGTGAAAACGGATCTGTGAATACGGTCCCTGGACAATAAGGTTTCGCAATACAGACTCAATAGATGTGTAAAGCAAAATAGTTTGTATATATGTTTTATATTGATGAATGACTGATTGTGGATTCTGAAAATTAGAGGAATGAGTCTGTAGAGGAAATCTGAAGACATGAACCTACGGTGATAAAAGAAAACTGAACACTGGATAAGTGTGAAGTAAAATAAGCGACCAGTTGGGCCTTGACACACTGTAGTCATATACTTAGGGAATGTTCTAGAATCAGATTATGTAAATAAGGGTGGGTTGTTGATTGGGCTAGGTAGGTAGGCGGAGATTTAGATCAGGTGACAATTTTGATTTAATGGTTTGTTGGGTGTTGTTCTTCCTCTTTTGAAAAATCGTGACCCTCCCTTTGTGTATAGGATGTATATTAACATGTTGTTTTGCATGTTTGCATAGGTTAGGCGGTAGAGGTGGCGTGTCACCAATTTGTATTGTTTGGCGCAGGGAAAATAAGTTGAAAGAAAAATATCTGATTACAGAGGCGCACCTTCAATTTCATGCTGGGTCACCTGTCATCCGACGGGACCTGGTCTGCCGCCTCCTCCTGAGGTGTGCAAGGGAAGAGGTGTAGCCGGGGGTATTTGGGGGTGGTGGGGGCACCTCTTACGATGACTCTTTAGTTATCATCATAAGTCCCTGAGGTGACACACACTCGTTTTAAGTTCCTGAGGTGACACACACCTGCTACTGTCACCTTGCTCAACCCCAAATTCTATAGTCGTTCTCAGAATCCAATTCTTCATTTTAAAATTTAATAAACCTATGTCCCATTTTAAGCCAAAATAAAGTTGTCCGTGTCTTTATTTCTTAGTATATTTAAGTTGTTGGTATGGCTGCAGTGTGTCGTGGTATCAACTGTTGATCGCTTATGCATTCCACACAAATTAATAATAAGTAGTAATAAGTACAATTGCGCTAGTTCACGTATTATACAGTAGTGGTTCAAAGCAGAATCCTCCTAATGGACCAGATCCAGACATCCGTAATCAGCTGTTTAGAATGCAATGTGCATGCCCAGAACCTTGGGTTATGCATGGAAGGCTGGATGTATGGAAGTGTGTACGTAGGGGAGGCCAGACCTCTGTGCATACTATAAACACACGGTGGGCTGGCCACATATTTAAATCATACAGTGAGTGCTGGGTTTAGCTGTTACGTATGATGATCTCGTCCACACGTTAAAACTTATGTGCGTACAAGATAAAGTAGGGTTCTGGACACGTAAGTGCCCTTTTTACTCACATATGGAATTTACTAACAGATGAACGTATAGTACTCCACCATAAGTACGTGCTGCAATAGTAAGTCTGGATTTGGTCCTATATGGGACACAAAGATTGAGCAGTGTGAACTTTATGCTGAAACCATTTTGGAACTGGATCACAGATCCCTCTGAGCTACAGTAGATCACCACTCCAAACTCAGACAGAAAAAGCCATATGTGTTCCATTCAGCACCAGTCTGACACGCCTTCTTTATCCCCATAGGTTTGTTGTTTTCACAGAACAGTCTGACTGTTTGATTGCAAGTTAATTTGTGTAGAGTGTTAGAAATTAACAATAATATTATTTCTTCACAGGAATCATAAAAATTGGTCGCTGGAACCCTCTGCCCCTCAGTTATGTTACAGATGCCCCTGATGTGACGGTCTCTGACATGCTTCAGGATGTCTATCATGTGGTGACACTGAAGATACAATTACAGAGGTGGGCAGTAAATATATACACTTGTATCGTCATGTATAATATGAAATGGGGTTACTTAATAAAAATGCAAACTAATCTGTTCCTTCTTTTCTTTCTGTCCTGGCTCATTGAGATTGGTGTCACCTGTTGTAGGAGGACATGTGTTTAGGGATTTTTGCAGTCATGAAGTCATCTAAAACAAGATAATTAAGCAGAGGTGTTGTTTATGGAAGAGTACTTAATAAATGGACCAAGGCAAATGTTTTATTTAAACTCTATCTAAAACCATTTGATAGCAGATTTTTTAGTGTGTGCAATCTCCATTACATTAAGTCTTACATGCAGGTTACATGCAGGAGAATCTGCTTCTTAGGTGTGAATCCGGGTCACTATTATTACACTACACTATACAGTTTAATGGGGAGGAGATATGTGATTGCTAAATCTACCATAGTATATATAGGGATTGTGTTATAAACCTCATTCCTGGTACACTCCATCTCTCAAGCATTATATGTAAATATGCAAATATTTTTTTTACCCTTTACTGAACATTACATTAATTATTTTTTATTTATTTTTAAATTATTACATTATTATTTATTATTTCATAATTCCATTGACAATTTTCACTCTTCCCATTACATTTTTCCTTTGGAACTATGATCTGAACCATATTTTTGGACACTGCTAGGTACAAACAACAGTCCTGATTCACACTTAAGAAGCTTGTGCTCTTAAGTGCATATTTTCCCGAAATGACCTACCAGGTACATAGATTGCCTCTGTTCGGTCTTTAAAGACCGCACTGAGTAGTTTAGTTAGAAAAAGGCGGGATAATGCCGCCTCAGGATGTGTTTAGTTAGAAGTGGAAGGGGAAGGGAATTATATTAACCGGGGGCGGGGTGGGAGGGGCAAGTTGGAGACTGGGGGAGGCATTGTCCGTGCATAGTTTCCTTCTTAAGAAAGAAGCTATGCACGGTAAGATAAGGTAGCCCTAAAATAAGGTACCTAAAAACGGGGTGGGGTGGGTTAGGGGCTGCACGAGCACGAGTGTGTTAGGTGTGGTTCTGTTTGCACCTAACTCAATCTAAAGTGTGAATCGTGGCCAACGTTATTGCCCCCTCCTTCTACCCTATTATTATGATGCAAGTCATACTGAGAGACAGATCACAGGGGAGGAAACTAAACAGGACAATTGTGTACCAAGGGCGGTGGACATTCACCTTGGAAAATTGGGGCATAGTTCACAGGATCCCCTTTTACTTCATTGTTGCTAGAATTGTTGATCATAATTTGGTGCCCCTCTGCATGTGCCTCTTATGCCTAATCTTCCACTTATTATGTTGATTTAGTAGTCAGTGTGTTTTATACATCTGGTGCATTATACAATCTTGTATGTTTATAATATTTTCTCAGTGATGTTGTTCTCTGCAGTTGTTCAAAACTTGAGGACCTGCCGGCAGAGCAGTGGAATCATGCTACTGTTCGCAACGCCTTACGTATGCTGCTAAAGGAGATGAATCAAAGCACTCTTGCCAAAGAATGCCCCCTCTCTCAGGTCAGTCATAGAACCGTTTTTTTTTGTTTTTTTTTGTGTAAGGTGACTAGAATTGTAATAGGTCCAATATACTGCATTGGATCCCCCCCACTGTATCTACTCATCAACCACTCCCTTCACATGCAAGCTTAAAATTTCTCATACAAGCTTAAGATGGATGCGAATCAGAGCGCAGTAACATAGCGCACCTATACTGTACATTGTAGATTGTACTAAGTCCTACCCACTTGTCAGTCCAACTCGGCCCTCTGTTGGACGTTTCATGTCTGGAGTGGATGGCGTACTGATCACACCACTTGAGTGTGTGCACATGCGCAGATTGAAACATTGGATTTGTCATCCGACTGCATGCAATTCACTTAATTTTTGAGTCTGATCCAATACTACTATACATAAATATCTAAACTATCCTCTATCTATATAAATAATTGTCTTATTACACTTAGCACTTTATTTCACCCTACTATATTTTCAAAAAATGTTCAAGAAATATAATAAATATTAATGGATTTAAAAATTATAAATGATTGTTAATAACATGGATTATAATAGCAGACCTATGGAACAAATAAAGGCACTCACTTAAAAGGTGTATATATATATATATATATATATATAAATAT
>WWET01000225.1:197006-210052 GCA_011038615.1 Limnodynastes dumerilii
GGGAAAGAGATGAGGGGGCGTTCTAATGTAGGTCATGGATTGTGAAATGAAATTCAAGAATTTTAGAGATTTTAATCAAGTTTTTTTTTGCATTTTTCATGATGTTTCAATCTTTTTGCTGATTAATGCATCAAGAAGCATATTAGTGTGCATATAGTAAATCATTGAAATAGTCCATATAGATGAATCTTTTATAAGTACTTTTCTTCTAAGCTAAAGTTTAGTTTATGTGTCACTTGATTCTTTTTAATATGAACTTTTTATTACATAACTATAGTTTTGTACTTTTTAATGTTAACATTTTACCATGTAAACTGTAAAAAATGGAAAGATAAATTAAACTAAAGTATATTTGGTGTAATCACTAATTATAGAACTGTTTGATATAGATGCTGTTTGGTGTTGATGCCTGTATTTCTCAGTATTCTGCTTTGGTGGAGAATTATTAGATATTATTTCAATTCTGATGAGATCTTTATAATGGTTTGTTGGAACTTTTTTTTTCCGTATTACACAGATATTCACATATTTTTATTGGTAATGGTAATTATGGAAAATACACCATCCTTTGTTTGGTCAACTTAGCTCTTATTTGGGTATCAACTCTTTGGTTTGGAAAAGTGGAGATGTTGCCTATAGCAACCAATCAGATTCTAGCTCTCACTTTCTTTTTACATACTAGAGAATGTCAGCTAAAATCTGATTGGTTGCTATGGGCAACATCTCCATTTTTCCAAACCCGCAGCTTAGCAAATCTGGCCCTTGGTGTTTGTCATGCTCTGAAATCTGATACACATCTTCTGTGCGTGTGTGTGTGTGTTTGTGCATGTGAGATTTACCATATATTGCATTGGACTGTATCCAGACTTCTGCAAAAGTGGTATTTTCTGTTGCACACAATGCAGTCCCAGTATGCATCTGGATCCAAAGTTCCAGACATAAGGGGCTAGTTCAATTGACCACAATGTCTGGTTGCAATGTAATGCACGCAAATTACATTAAAATTCGTATTAAAATCCAAAAATTTTTTGGCTACCGTTGAAATAGACGGGAATAGGCACACTTCATGCTTATTCCCACCTTCAAGCTTAATTGAATTAGCCCCTAAGTGAGGATGGCTTGGAAGTCTACACTATAAACTAACTAAGAGAGAATGTCCACAATAGAACTCTTAAGTCTGAATCCGTTGTGATTGGTTAGCACACATTTGCAGGCACACACTGCAAAATATGTCCACAATTCTACTGAAACACACAGAAGTCGGGGAAAATTTGAAAGCCTGGATCTGGCCCATTATGTATAATTTCTAGTAACAATTTAGTGATATACAAATGAGGGTTACTAGAGCTCTAGGCAATGGCTTATATAGCATTGCTACAAATGTATTCCTGGCTCAATGCATTCTATAGTCATTGTGCCAAGATCTGTACAATTATCTACCTCCTAATGTCTGGCACAGAGCCACAGTTAATCTTTTCATAACACACTCCTTCCAAGGCACTTTTTGATGATAACAATTATAATACCATATGAACTATATAACTGCCCTGAGACATTTTCCTTACCCTTATTCTTTATGCACATCTCAGTCCTTATTTAGAGTAGAAGCTTTTTGAAGCAGCAATCTCTGCCTTCCTTGACATGAATTCTGAACCATTACTATATTCATGTTCATGTACTGGAGCCCCTAGCCACTTGTAGCACTATGTAGCGCTATGTAACACATTTATACTTTCAATTACAGCTTAAGGCTTTAGCATGATATTTCCCAGCAAACATATATCTGACAGGGAAAAGTCTAAGAAGTACAAGGATCGCATCAGAGTCATTTTTAATACTAGAGAGAGCTACATAGAGCAATAAAACTTCACTGTGGAAATGGAAATGTCTTTATTATTATTTGTCTGTTCCGCTTGTGCCGTACTAGTCATTTTTTCTTGCTTTCATAGTATTTTGCATACTGCTTGTGATTTGTGCATGTGCGCAGCGGATGTTACGCACAGAAACTCATTATGCACAGAGTTTATCTCCGTTTCTAATGCACTCTGTAAGAATGATGGTGCCAGCACTCCATAAGAAGGAGGTTTAGAAAAGGGATTTAAATTGGACAGTATGGGCTGGGTTAGGCAACTCCGTTCTTCCTATAGCAAACTCCGCACAAAGATACGTATGGAAGGTTAAGGTAGACCTATGGCAGAAGTCAGCAAAAATCCGTAAGATCGAGGGGACTTTCATGGGAGGGCACATAGGCGTATCTATAATGGGTGCAGGGTGTTCAGTGCACCCAGGCCGCTCAGAACAGGAGGCCCTGTGGCTTTCATCCGGCACCCAAGCTCGCATATTAGAGTTGGCAGGGGAAGGGGGGGCCCATTCGGCATCTATTTCTTCCCTCCAAGATCTCCCAGAGGGAAGAAATAGATGCCGAATGAGCCCCCCCTTCCCTTGCGGCGGGACTGTCCCGATTCGGAGGCCAAAAAAGGGGCAGGGCTTACATCACTGTTAGGCCCGCCTTTTTTGAGGTCCGCGACTCGGGACAATCCTGTCTCAGGATAAGAGGGAAGGGGGAATGTACAAATCCTGCACAAGGGCCCCCTCACCTAAAACGCCCCTGGGAGGGCACTTGTCCCTTAGGTGTGTGTAGTTTTGCTAATCTGCATGTACTTATTTTCTACTTAAGTCTGAATCAGGTCCAATGCTTCTATGTTCACAGATATGTTCCTTCTCCCCAGTGATCCAATCAAGTGATCCAAGGTGGTTATTCTTTGTGTGACTGCACTAAAATTAGAGTTATGAATAAAATTATTTTTGAAATAAATAAAATGTCCTCAGAATGCATAAGCAGCATTCCCATAACTTTTCCAAATCATTTGGAATGTTCAATGCTAACGTAATATTCCAGAAGATATAGAGGAGTGTCATTTCCCTGGACTTGCTGGTGCAGCTGTTTTGCTGTAATCTGTGCGTACTTTACATTCGCATTCAGGTCTAGATCAGGATCCATTTCACAAGCAAGCCCTTAACTGTTCATTGACTATCTATCTTCACCCCTTCCTTTCCACAAAACACCTCTCTGTATGCAAGCAGTCACAGCACAGACTTGTGTTTGGGTCGGGATCCATAATTACACGGCTATACCATTGTTCAGAAGTTTAGGTCTGAATCAGGCCCTAAGGGTTCAGCCAGACATTTTTTTTTTTTGGAATATGCTTGTGATTCATGTAGCTATTTTCTGTTTTATTTTAATGACTTGTGATCATTTTAAGTGTTATTGTTATAATCTTAGTTTCTGTACATTTATTTTGTATTGTAATATTTGTTTCAATAATACTGATTCTGATTGTATTGGCTTAAGCATTTTGCTGATCCACCTGTTCCATGTTTATACAGCTCTACAATATCTGTACTTTGCCTTTGTTTATATGCTTTGTTTATATGCTAGAGCACACTCAGTGGAGACATTTGTGCCATTGTGTTCTAACATTTTATAACTATGCTTAATAAATGTTTATTAATGCAATATAACTTATGTGTTACCACATAAGTTTTGGTAAAGTAAGAAAAAATGTAAACAAATGACAAATCATGTCTAAAGCTGGTGTTTCCAATATATTTAGCATATTTCCATCATAAAAGTATATATTTAATATTTTGATATTAAAGATCTCCTTAATGTTTAGAGACTACTTATATTGTTATACTTCCTCAATAAGGCCCCTTAGATATACTTCAGGTATGGAGCCTGTTATTTGAAACCATATTATCCATACAAATAGGAAATAATTGCTGCTGCTATGATAATGCCCATCACTGTGATAATGCCTCCTCCTATGATAAAACCCCTCTCATGAACACTTTAAGGACTGCTCCAAAACATTTAGCTAAGCTGGATAAAGACAATGGCAATACAGGTAATAAGAATAATTTTGTTAATTCAGTTTCTACATAATTTTAGACATAATGCTCCACATTTTGGAAAGTAGACCCTTTTATAGACAGTAAAGTATCCTGAACTTTACTGACAATAGATCCAGCCAATCTTTTTTATTATTATTATTATTATTATTATTATTATTATTATTATAATAACTACTACTATTACTATATACAAAGCTCAATCATTCAGACCACCATTAAAAAAACATCACCATATGGGATTTTTCCTATTTCCCTGTGACGTCTGAAATTTTAATAATCATGTAATTGTAAGCACAGTTCACTAGGGAATAAGCACCTGTATTTGTGTTCTGTCCATGTATAAACTTGTTTAAATGGAATTGTCTAGACCCACAATAAAAAAAACCAATAGAAAATTCAGCAAACAATGTGCTTCCAATAAGAACACTAGTTTATTAAGTTAACAACCAATTCTTAGGTGTCTGAAAACAAACAGCAATTGGCAATTGTAAGAGGTACTAGTAATACAAATGAACGGGGAACATTTAGCTGAAGAATGTTGGCAAATCCTATGGTTGATGTTTGATAACCATTAAAAAAACTAGTACAAAGTAGAATCTTGGGACATTCCCACAGTTTTTGTGGAAAAAATATTCTTTTATAGAGTGGTTAAATTTGGCAGCTATAGAATGATATACTGAAATGACACTTTTCAGTATATACTATCACATTCTTTTCAGTGTCATTCTTTCCTAATTTTTCATACTGCTGCTTTTATATATGACTTTTAATGTGAAGAACTTGTGTTAGGCTATTACTGGGACAGAAAATATATCCCCGTTTTTTTAATCATTATTTTTCTATATCTGTTTTTCTCATTGTCTGGGTAAAACGAAATAATAGTTACAGAAAACAAGCATTCTGTTTGCTTTTGTTGTTACCATAACTTTTAAAATTATGCGTAAAGAGCGGCCAGATGTAAAAAAAAGCACATCACTGTCTATTAGATGTGCATATCAGGTGCTGATAGCTTCTAATGTTATGACCAGTTTCTTAGTTCCCTAGATAGGAATAGAGGAATGTCCCTTAGTTATAATTCATCATTTAGAGCTGCTGTCTTGACTTATGACTGGTTAAACACATCATGAAGCCCCAAGTGTCCATATTTTCTGTATGTACTTCAAAAGCAAACCCTTTGCCAATGTTTTCACACAGTAGCCAAATCTAGTAAAAACTCATTCAGGCCTCAGTCCAGGGAGGATGATCTTCACCCCCACCAAGCAGACTGGTTCCCAGGAACTTGAATCCAGTGAATGGAACGGTCAGGTTGCCAGACAGGAAAAGTTGGCCAGCAATAAATGTTCTCTTGAGAAGGATACTTGCGTCTCCCATCCAACTTTCACTTGGCTCTGTCTTCTTGCAAATAGTCTGAATTCTAATGGATTGGTTCTGACTTGTAACCTGAGATGCCTTACAATTGGTTTCTGTTTCAGTGAAATCCACACAGAAGATGACTCTACAGTATTATGTCTCAATGCTCATTTTATAAATAGCTGTTAGCAAAAGCAAATGCATAGTATGTGGTGTCAGTCTGATTTAAGCATCACTGCCGTAATCATCTCCCCAAATCATTGATGTACACACTGTTTTTTTACAGTAAAAATATCTGGGCTATATGGAAGAGGTCCTTTAATAGAATTAGTACTGATCAGATTCTGGTCCAGCCTTCTCATAAATAAGAATAAAAAATATCAAATATTTCTAAATATAGGATTTGGCTATTTCATATTCTTCTGGAGCTTCAGTCTCTGAGTGTTACAATATGACACCCCACTCTGTTCAAAAGTCATTTCTACTGTGTTCCACTGGATTTGACTTCAAGCCCTGATAAGTTGCAGCTTCAAATCATATTAATTACATTATTAGTCACAAGAAAATGGTCCATGATGTGACTAACATGTGAGGGAAATGTCTCTGTGTCCTCTACCTCTGCATAATGCATTGGAATATAGAATATTTTATAGCTCACATAGCTCATATGTCATAATTAAAGCTCATGTCAAACTTTTGTAATTGAACTAAACAGCACAGAGACGTCTTTCCGGGACAATGCTGTGTTTATAGCTACCTTGTCATAATTACAGGCCTTCGTGTGGGTTCTATGTTTGGTTATCATTATTGCGGGAGTGTAGACAATCTTATAAAGGCGAATTAGCCTTTGTACAATGGTTGAAGTCTTCAGTCCTGACAGATGTGATTTATGGTGAGATTACTCATCAGGGGTGGGGGCATGAGTGGAGTTAATTCTTCCCCATGGTAATGTCCAGCTGCTCTATCTAATAGTGGAAAAGTTGTCACACTGGTAACCATGTTGAAGGGTCTACAAATTCAGCAATTGTGGTTACATATTGAATTTATGACAAAATTATTTACACTATACACCAACATTTGAATTGAGAAGTTTTGGTGTTATGCCAAGAATAATGAATCATTATTAGTGGGGAGCATGGTGATAATATTTTGTTCAATTAAATTGGAAAGATTTGTTTGGAATATATATTGGATAGGAGCACTTTCATTCTGTCTGGTCAAATTCTAAAATATGATTGGTTGCTATGAGCAAAATCTCCACTTTACCAAACCCACAGCTTAGTAAATCTGGCCCTTATGGTGCCATTCCTTTATGGCCAAAATCCACTCATATAAGCCCACATCATATTAAGCTTTTACAAATTCATAGAAACATAGAAAGTGACGGCAGATAAGAGCCACATGGCCCATCTAGTCTGCCCAGTTGTTTATTGAAAACTATACTGACCCTAGACCCTATTTACCCTCAATTTAGTTTGAGATTTAGGATATCTTTATATTTATCCCAAGCATGTTTAAACTGTTCTATAGATTCTAGGTCTCAACCTGACGCGTTTCATCCCGCTTAGGGGATTTCTTCAGAGGATGAAAATATATATATATTTGTTCTCAATTTGCAACTATATATACATATTGTGAGAATCTAACAACAAGGATTCTATTAGCGGCAACCTAATTTTATTGTGTATTACAAATGTTTATTTAACCATGTATTTATTTTAGGTGCCAAAAGTTGTTGAATAAAATTGTTAGTTTAATTTTAACCACTGGAAGGTGTGTGTTATTAAAATTTAACATCAATTGTTGTTTAAGTTTAGGGGTATCTCCATCATTAATTTTGTCAACCAGTTGATAATACTCTGTTTTGTTTTGTTAAATAAGGGATTTCTGTTAGCTAGCGCTGGTGCTCTTTTCTTTCTTTTTAGCTTGGATCTGACCCATCGGCACTAAGTCAGCACTCAAACTCATAAAGTAAAAAACATCCATTGCAAAAAATATGTAATAGTCACTTTGCAAAAAGTCTTCACGATTTACAGATACATAAAACACCAGAGGAAATATCCAAAGTGCATAAAGTGACAAAAAAATATATACAAAACGTGACAAGTCAAACAATAAAAACAATAGCAGCTTTCATATGGTAGGTGTCCTCATAGATAAAGTATAATTGCAGAGTCTAGATAGGATGCATCAAAGTCCATGAGATAGAAATCATAGTCCATAAATAGTTCTCTGGTAAAACGGAGGCTCCATAAGATGAATCATTTCACCCAACCATGTCCCAATACACTTATAAATGCCTACCCCAGCTCTCCTCAATCAGTAGTCTGATCAAGCATCGCGCCAGAGCTCCACATGTCAGTAGATGCAAGTGGGATCACACTCAGTGAGCCGGGCAGCAACAGATGGCTTGAGGGAGCTAGGAAGGAACAGATACTGCCCTTACCGTAATCCACCTAAAGCGCTCACTCAGTTGCTATGGAGACCACCACCACATCGACATGACATCGGTTACCGACTATAATGATGAACAGATCTGAAAGAGACATAGATAGAACAAGTGGATACTGCATAATCAAATGATATGTAAACCCCATATTAACAATTCATGGCAATATATATTACCCCTAACAAGTACATTATAAGAAATAAGAAAGAGCAAGCTCCTCATTTAGGCCTCTCCATGCTAAGGTATCAAAAAGATGTATTAATCTTACTTTTTTTCTCAATAAAATAAAATCTCTATTATCCCGTAAAGGAGGGATGTGGGCAATTGGCATAACCCTCATATCTCTAATATTGTGCTTATATTCCACAAAATGTTTTGCTACTGGAGATGTACTCTTATCTAAGACCTGAAATGCCTTTTTAATTGAAGATCCGTGTAAAGTAATTCTTTCTTTCAACATTCTTGATGTCTTCTCTATGTACAACTTTAAGCACAGACACATTGTTAAATACACCACAAATCTGGTTTCACAAGTCATTCTATGTCTGAGTGTTTACCATGGCCTTTGGCATATCGCCATATGTATATGGAGTGCACTGTGTGTGTGTGAGTATATATATATATATATATAGATATAGATATAGATATAGATATAGATATATGTGTGATGTGGGTTTTTCATTGTGTGGTAATTAGGTCATTTTAAATCTAATTTTTAGATCATTAGATTTTATCATTTGAATATTCCGTCACATAACTTTATCTGCTAGTTTAGTTTATTAAGGCTTGCCTATATTATAATTGCTATTGCTTTGCTATTTAGCCATTGCTCAACATCAGTAGTCCATCTCTGAAATGTTTATATTGACGACTGCCTAACTGACAATGATATATTTTTCATGAATAAAGTTACTATCAAATTTATTTATTTTTTGTTTTTTTTAAACAATCATCATGCAGCTTAAAGGTAAAGTAAAGTAAAGTAAATGCTAACGCAATTGTCCAATATAGTTTGTGGAGTGTCGGCTGGCTTTCTGTACTTAGGCATGTAACTGCTGATACGGAGTTTGAGAGCAGGAGCAGAACAGGTGCTAGTGTAGATTTGAGCAAAGCCGTGTTTAACTGCAAGTAAAGGCAAATTTAAACAGAATTAGAGACATGAAGTTTACGAGTTCGACTGATTTACAGATCAAACATAACGCTATGCATTATGTGAGTTCTATGAGCAAATGCAAAGTATTTTTGCTACATGGTAAAAAATTTAAATTTGTTTGCACCCTTCACATTGAAAAAGAGTTTTGCTCATGTTTATCCTTGCATTTTTCTTTACTTTTAAACTCAAACTGTAACAGCTCTGCTGTGTGGTTGCTGCATTTAGCTTTAAACTGTGCGTACCTGTGTCTGCATTGGTTCCTAGATTGGCTTCACTAAGCTGCCATTGCTATACAATGACTTGCTTCCAGAAACATTTATACAAGTTGGAGTTAGCCATGATTTTTGTTGTTTTGTTTTTAAATTTAGTTATGCCGTATACGCTAATCTTATTTTCTCTTTTGGATATTAACTATTTCTAAAGATCTGCTTTTAACGCCTCTTCTGTAAATTAAGAAATATGGGCTGCATCCAGATTCAAGTAAGTACTTGAACTTAGTTACTCCTGAGCTAAACCATGTTGATTTCACGGGGAGTCAATTTAATTGTATACTTTGCATGCAGGGATATATCTTTGAATTGCTTACTGCACATAGATACTGACCAGCTTTACTATCACACTGTTATTTAGACTTGGGATAGGAAACATCACCTCTCAACTCTAATACTGTTTGATCAGGACTAATAACCTAAAAAAAACCTTTCTCTTTGTATGTATTTAATGTAAATAGAAACAATATATGACATTTATATTTACTTCACTTGCTATAATCTCTTCATTTGTTGCTTTAGTTCTTTTGCAAAACTTTGTGATATTTGTTAATACTTTCACACGACAATAGTTTGGGCCGTGACCTAGTAGAAAGTAATCAATGGGTGGAACAGTAATACAACATGTGCCAGATAAGATTTAATGGGGGAAAGGAAAAGTGGAGATGTTGCCCATAGCAACCAATCAGATTCTAGCTGACATTTTCTAGTATGTAATAGGAAGTGAGAGCTAGAATATGATAGGTTGCTATGGGCAACATCTCCACTTTTCCTTTCCTGCAGCTTAGTAAATCTGGCACATGTTGTATTACTGTTCCACCCATTGATTACTTTCTACTAGGTCACGGCCCAAACTATTGTCGTGTGAAAGTATTAACAAATATCACAAAGTTTTGCAAAAGAACTAAAGCAACAAATGAAGAGATTATAGCAAGTGAAGTAAATATAAATGTCATATATTGTTTCTATTTACATTAAATACATACAAAGAGAAAGGTTTTTTTTAGGTTATTAGTCCTGATCATTTAGTGTTCTTACGCAAAGATTAAAGGGACAAAATCAATACTTTAAAAGGATATTTAAAACATCACATGTCCCATCTTCTTAAAGCTATCACAAAACCACAACATTGAATAAGCTACACCTGGAGTCTATCACTTTAAAAAAATAAATTCTGCCCCATTTAGTTACAATTAAACAGAATTATGACTATTTGTTTTTCTTCAAGGATGTTGCTTTGCATATTGAGTGGCTAATTATTTGCAGGTGACAAAAAAAGGCAGTTTTTTTTGTGTGTAACGAATATAAAGTTGACATATTTACAAGAGAGGCAGCGTGGAAAATGACTATTAATAAAAACACGCTTTGTTTGAAATATTTGAATAATTGTGCACAAGTGGGATAAATTATTGCTACATAAAACGTTGGCTCCTTTTGTACCTAATTATTGTTATGTTCGTGTTGTATAGACACGCTTTACTCAGCTTTATGACCATGTAATTCGTAGAATAATATTAAAATGACCGGTGTTATTAGCTGAGAGGGTAGTTAGAGCCATTAATACCGGGCTTAAGAAATTATTTTTAGAATCTAGTTGCCAGTAAAAAAAAATTTAGGCTCCAGGTTTTTGGTCTATTTTATATAGACCATTGTATGTGTACATAATAACATAGCCCAACAACTGTCCATATTCAATTTGTCAAAAACAGCCTCCTGTAAAAATAAAATAAATAAATATACATCTATAATATCTGCAAGCATCTTACCCACTGTTACTTCCTGTTTTCTCCATGGTGCGTGCTGGCTAATAAAGAATGGCCTAGAGCAGCAATTAGTAGAGGTTTATCCATTAGAGAGGTCACCCTACAGCCACTAATCCCTCGCTTGCCTAAACTGCAGGAAGAGAAGCTCTCAGTAGCGCCATGCTGACAATAATAAGCATAGCCCTGCTGGGAGCTTCTCTCCCACCATTTTTAGCAGTTGAACAGGGAAGAAAGAGGCCACAGGGTGACCTGCTGTGGTCATTTTTATTCACCAGGTCCCAATTTCTAGTAGCCATGCATTAATACATATGACAGAGTGAATACTGTAAAATAATACATATATATATTTTATGTACTTAACTCACTGATTAGTTTGAAATTACATATTAATGAGTGGATAAATATTTATCATGATCAATTTGATGTCTGTTGCATCAAATGCTATTTTTATTTATTTGAAGCTCTAGAGGACGCACTGAACTGTAGAACAGAGGTTTGTGGAACCCAAAGTTATGCTCAGAAGGGAGGATCCCGTTCTGCACGTGTCATGCAGTGTAAAGCGGGGGATTGTCAAAATGGAGGACAGAGAGTAACCATACTGTTAGACTGGCTGTCATTCTATAATTTTGGACAGTGCTAGGCCTCCCACCAGCCCCTTCATACGATCCTAACATAACATGTCTAATGCTGAGGACACTGAATGCAGCTTACCCCCCTTCCCCTTCTCCTCAATATGACCAGTTGACTGTTACCAGTTTAATTCTATCTGTTTGGGACAGTCACCCGCAATCTAGGCTGCTCTGCAATGTTTGTTACACGCACACACAATATGGCAGGTGCTGGTAGAGAAGCCAGTCACCCTCAAGCATACCCACGTTGTGACTCAGAGAGAACCTCCCATCCACCATCCCCCAATGTTTTCCTATAAAAACATTGTACTTACATTCTTAACTGCGAATTCATCTATTCTGTGAAAATAAAAATGCCTTGTGCCTTTCTCAGCGGTTATATACCTCTGTGATCACAATACTTTTTCCCCTGCATAAGCTTCAGTGTATCCTATATATATCTTACAGCAGCATTTAATCATCACTGCACTAATTATTACTGTACATACAATTCACATAGCATTTAATCTGAAAATTAAACAAGAAGGAAATACTGCTTTAAAGAGTAAGTAAGTCCATTATAGATGTTATTTTACATCAAAGTGTGTATATTACTGACATAAATAATATGCCTAAAATAAACGATCAATCAGCCAGTATTTAACTAAATTATGTCGTCCATTCTATTATTTACAGAAACTGCATATGCTGGGTCTTATTTTAGCATGGTTTAGCATTACTCGGTGTAGAAGCCAGAGCTGTTGTGATTGGAGTGTTTGCTCAACACAAAACTAGTGGATGCATATATAAGGACATTGCCAATTAGTTATGTCACATCAAGCTATGTTTAAACATATTAGGGTCAGACAGTGTCTTGGGGTTTCCAATATCTGTTTGTGATGAATCATTTTTAATCTCTGAGTTGGATTCATACTTGTGATTGTCTGCAACCTGCTTGTGGAAGTCGTATGATCTTCTGGCAATGTGTATGTGCATGCCAGATGTTACTCAACGGATCCGTCCAACAGAGTGGCTCGTAAGGTTGGGGGGGGAGCATGTTAATTTTACAGTAGGGTGTTCCATGTGGATCAGCGGTCATAAGTGCTACCAAATCCACACGAGATAGGGGAGTAACAGGGGAGTTCACTCCCCTCTTCTGTGCGGACTGCCTGACCACTGTGTGTATGTAAAACACGCGGCGATCTGAACCTGGCCCTCGGATTCATAAATGATAATGACATCTATAAATAAATAAATAGACAACTAAATATGTTTGCCATAAGCGATTCAACAAGAAAGGCGCGGTCACAAAATATTTCATTATAATCTCACTAGTTATAAAACAGCATTGTTTAAAAACTATAACATATTTCCTTCTCACTTCAGGCTGTGAAGTAGAATAATTCTAGTCACAAAGAAAGTATGTTTAACAGCATAGATAGATAGATAGATAGATAGATAGATAGATAGATAGATAGATAGATAGATAGATAGATATGAGATAGATAGATAGATAGATAGATAGATATGAGATAGATA
>WWET01000225.1:218308-233510 GCA_011038615.1 Limnodynastes dumerilii
CAGCAGGAGATGAAACGAGCAAAGGTGTCCCAGGCTCTCTTTGCCAAAGTAGCTGCTAATAAAAGTCAGGTGAGCAAGCTGGAAGGGCGGGTAGGCTGGGCCATCCTGTAACTCTCATACACAGTGTATACATTATATATCCAAGCTGGGAGAAGGCATGAAGTATTAGTCTGCTATTGTGATTACTATCAATCAATGGCATCGCTGCTTTATCCTGAGTCTTGTGGGTGAGAGGGGACATCACTGCTCACCCTACCTTTTCTGTGCCATACTCACTTAAAATGTGAAAGTCTGGACAGGGTGTAAGTGCCAAATAACACCTTTACTCTACAATTATCATAACTCCACCCTCTTACTTAGCGAACGCGCTGTGCGCATCCTGCCCCATCCCGCCGTCAGAAAGTCTGGATCCAGATTCGTGCTGGAAGTGTGGTGTGTGCATCCGCACTCGCATACTCAGAAAAATCGTGGTCGCTTCCTACTCCTTGCAGGTAGAAAATGACCATTTTGCATAAGTCTGGATCTGGTCCAATATCTTTATAATTCCATGGTTAATAAGGAAATTTTATTTTTTACAGAAAAGGCAACACACCTAAAACAATATATTTGCACATGGGTTGTATATTTTTATACCAAGAAACTGTGGATAAGTACTGTAGATATCCGAGAGTATCGTGTTATGGTTCGGTTCTGTGTGTGCATATCATGTATAATACATTTCTAGTTATCTTTAATAATAAAGAACAGTTTTCAAGTTTACACTCGACTGAATAAGACTTTGATATGTTTAGTACTTGACTATCTTGAGGTCACACGTCCTCAGTGTCACAACCCTTAAAACTTCAGCTGATGCTAATAGAATATGGAATATCTGTGGCCGATGAGAACTGCACAGCCAGCATTAGTTGTGATGGGAACCTTACACCTGATTGGTCATGGAGTATGCTACCATAAATAATAGCACAGTCTGTTTTGAATTTCACAGATAGTCCTAAGCTTGTCTAATAAGGAAACTTTCACAGACATTAAATAAGGGCCTAACATCCCATTAGGGAGATATAAGTCATACAAACTTTTCATGGGCTGTAGTTAATGACCAGAATTTTGGGCAAGGTTACCACCATTGTGTAAGTTTAATAAGAGAAAATAAAGCTCACTTAAAGGAATCTTCTAAATAAGGTATTGAACACACGGATGCTGTTTATGGGGCTTAAGATGAATTATGTTGGAGGTATCAGTGCCAAGTGGTCTGATAATGAGAGCCAGACAACAAAAGATACATTTATGCAGCCAGCCAAGCCTAAGACTTGTGTGTTGTGGAAGTTATGTTTTAACAATATACCGTATATTATTTTCTTTCTCACATACAGACGTATGTGTGTCCTATGGTAAGGACCACATACTCTGAATACTAAAATATAGACTTTATCCCGCAGCCACAGGAACTCTTACAAGAATTAGCTAAGCATCATGGGAGCTGTAGTTTTGCAGCAGCTTAAACCTCTGATGGTGATCATTTCTACTGTTCTATATTGCTATGGAAGCTGTGTTTGTTCTTACATGATGTCACAGTGTCACCTGACACAGGGAATAATCATTTCCTTTTTTGCCCCTAAGATTAACCTTAACTTACCTACTGAACTGACTCAGAGAACACTACACAATACTAATGCAAATATCAGGTAAATTAGTTATACCAGAGCAGTGCATATGTCATCAAGGTCCACCTTTATAGTGTTTTAGGCTTTTTATTTTTGTTAATCAAATGATTTTGCAGTCTAAACAAATCATGGCACATGAAGAGTGCAATTGGCTGGTTATTGCTTATTTTTAGAAATATGCAATGCTGTTTATTTTATGTATGATTGCACAGGTTTATAGAGTAGTATAGTTTTATCCACTTTATATAATATATGAGTGAGTGATATGTATAAGCTTTTATATATAATATCAGTATAAACATTGAGTTTTGATGCCATTACCTATAATTAGTGAGTTCTTATGTCATTACTTAGATATTTATAAATGTGTGTTTATTAAAATAATACATCATTGCAAGCTATATAGAATATTAAAAATTAAATTTTGTGATATATATGAAAAAATATTAGCCTCCCAAATTTATATAGTTACAAATATTTGATTTTTAATAGTCATATAATTTACATTAACAAGATCATCATCCTATATATTATATAGTAACAATTTTGTTGTATGTATGAAATTTAAAGTCTGTTTATTCAGTCTTAAGTTCTGTATATTTTTGAAGTGACATAACTTATGAGGACTATAGGGCACACACACAAGAGAAGTTAATACAAGATGAAGGAGTGAGCAGGTAAGTAGCCTACCGAGTCTGCATAATATGTCAGGATGGGTCATTTTTATTAAACACTGAAGTAGAACAAGACTGGAGCAATCAGACTGTCAGGACCACTATGTTGCTTAGTACAGTGGTCACTAGTGTTAAATAGAACCCACAAATGTTTAGTATCGCTGGCACTATAGATCATTAGTGTTTAAGAAAGAAAGACAGAGACCTTAAATCTGGAGATGTATGTGCAATCTAAGAAGTAAAGTTATCCAATTCATAGTTAACATATACGGGGGATACATCTGATAAGCTCCTGCGGCTTAAAGATGTGAATCTTGTCTTAAAAACCTAAAATATCCTGTAAATATCTTTACAAGGATTTAAATATTCCTGACGTGTATTCTAAACAGCTTAATGATTTATGGTTATAGTAAAAAGAGTTGATTAATATTGGGTGCAGTTTGAAACGTTATAATATAAATGGTATATGTGTTATTATATCACTGTGCACCCGCAAGTCTCCAGCCTTGAAGTGAAATGCATTGTAGCAAAAACCACGAGGAACCTACTTTAGCTGCTAAGTGAATAGACACACAAGCCCCCTATATACCACATGGCAAAATATAATGAGGGCTGGAACTGTTAAATGACTGAAACTGCTAAATGCATAATGCTACTTGGCAAAACTACTGTGCATTTAACGGTTTTCCACTGTGTAATAAATGACATATGTGGAAAACGTGCAGTAAATGTGAAAAACGGCACAATTGGTTTTGCAAACGTGCCCTTTTTTCTCTGTATTTCCCCTCATGTGAATATCAAAGTTTTGTAGCCTGTAATGGATGGTTTTATGGGCCACTTTAGCAAGAGTTGTGGGTCACACACTTGGCATTATAAATGTCTGCTTAAGACACCAGTTTCTATACAAGGCAGTAAGTGGTGGCTACTAGAACATAGTTTAACTCATTGTACAGTGTAACGCTTGTCTGCAGACTGTATATACAGTTTGTCATGTTCAACCTAAAAACAATATGAAACTATTTTCTAGGCATCTAATATAGTTTAAAGTTTGAAATCTGCACCAAAACCCTATCCACCAGATCCCTGCTTTTATTTTAGAACTTGCATTAGAAAAAAAGTTTGTTTACCTCCGAGTTGCCTGATTTAGGCTGGAACGTTTAAAGAAACTACCAAACCAAACATAGAACCATTGCTTTGTTGCCAAAACATGAGTTTATTTTTTTTTTATTTGAAATAATAACTTAAGGCATTATAACAGAGATAGTGAATCTGTCACTTACTTGCCCCAACTTCTTGCAGATTGTCATATCTATAACCTGAATAGGTTGGTATTCTGTTGCATATATGTGTCTCTTTGGGTCTGGTACAAAATATTAACAGTCAAAATGTCGACAGTTGAGTATTATGTTAGTTAGTATGTTTGTAATGTCTGTAGACTTAATGTAATACAGGCAACTAAAAAACTTTGGAAATGTAATAATATATTAGTAATATATATGTAATACACACAAAATGGAACAGAAACAAAATAAAAGAAATGCCCCAGCAACACTGCCATTAACCAGTTACTTATTAGAACGTTCTATCTGTAAAATAAAATCCAGAAACGATTGTTTACACATATTTGCGCAAATATATGATAAGCCACCAGCCACCGTCAAGGCCACATTATTTGGTCCCCATGAATGATTAGGTACGTAAAGCAGTCACATCACCAGATCTCACTCATGATCACAAGTAGAGCTTGCCATACACTGTGTTAATGTTCCTGTCTACCAAAATGAACATGGTACCAGCCGGGAACATTGGGCCAGATCCTGATAATAAGGACAGACGATTACGTATGTTAGTATGTAAGTAGCACCTCAGCATGTTCTGCACATGCACAATACATGCAATTCCGCATATGAAAGCAGCCAACTGATGCTGTGTTCCATGCAGAATGCAACCTCTTCAATCGTGACACGCCTATCCACATGCATACAAGACACGCATGGTCATAGGTGATTGGCGTGCTAATCGTACACTAAGGGCTTGGCTAAGCTGACTTCCATGCAAAATACTTAAGCTAGTGTCCAGTGCCCTGTTCTCCTAGGAATTTAGATACCATATTCTGTACATTAGCCTGTGATGCTGAGGCTATTGCATGTAGCTTAGGAACCAGTCCATTATCACAGGGAAGGATGTTTTATTCCCAAGGATTGGTACGGAATTGATACACCATGGTCATAACCAACAGTCGGATTTGACCATTTTTAGTCCATTTACAGGTATCAATCATGTCCATACACTGAAAAATCATTTTTGAAAATGTATTGAAATTGGTAGATATCCAGATTATTGGGTAGTGTATTGCCAGCCTAACATGAATGATGAATGCACTATACATCGTCCTAACCATGATTCAGTGTCTGACCTTCAGATGGTTTGGATTTATTGACATTTATTTGCCCTTCTTTAATATTTACAAGTCATTGTTTTACTGTTTTTGTTTTTTAGTTTACTTTTTTAGCTTCCTTCTGAGCACTGTCCATGTGTTCATTTAATCAGAGAAAGCTGTTGTTGTTGTTTCCATGGCATACAACAAGCAATCATATGCAGACAGCAGCTCTGTATGCATTCCAGCATTCTGAAAATAGAAATACATAGGCAGGAGAGATGCAGCAAGAAATGTCTCTTCATTGTATACCATCCATGTTTGCAATCTGCACATTTGCGTGCATTTGTACAGTCTGATTGGTACACAATCCATTGCATTCAGGCTAATTTCATTTTCGTCATCTAAAATTAGAGTTGGGTTGTGCACACTCAGACTTAGTATTACATTGTACAGTATAAGTGTCCTAACAGACTGCGTACTGATTCAGACTACACAAGTTGGAAATTTAAGCTAGGGTATAGGTCTCGATATCCATCCATGTACGAGGAGTACCAATATTATGAAACTAACACATTTAAGTAGTCTTTTTGGATGGACCATTGGGCTGGAATAGATCAAACAATAGTTGTAAGGATTGCTTTAGCCTTGCTTTAAATTAGAAATGAGAAGTAAAAGCATTTAGGGTTATAAAAGGATGGCCTGCACTGGTAAATGGTGTCTCCAAAATATTGTTAAATAAGAACTTGCAGCCAGTCCTGCAGGTAGCTATTTTATGAGGCTAAAAACAACTGGTGGTGTTCTAGGCGGCTGAGAAAAAATAATAAAATAATTTGTGACCTTGACTTTGAATGTCTGAATATACACACCCTTTTCTTCCAAACACAAGCAAACATTTCAGTGTGGTAGTTAGACCTTTCTCAAGGTGAGAAATACCAATGTGTCAGGTTGAAACTCTACTCATATTTTATACCACAGAAGCAAAAGTAAATTTGTTTAACTTGACATATTTTACGTTCCTCATTCTCTTATCTTGCTGTCACTTGCAAGCCTCCTTGTTAAGATCACACCATGGAGATTTATGGGTTCCTGCATAGCTTTCAGCTGCATTCTCTTTAAAAAAAAATCAAAAAAATCTGAGGCTTTTGATATTTAAGAGGGCAAAACTAATGAACACTATAGGGGTGAGTTATGTGCATCGGTAATATATTGTTGCATGATGGTGACTTTCTGAACTGTTAGACATGGAGGTAATGCTGATTTAAGTGGAATTATAAACAACTTACAACACCGTGTCTGTAGCCAAAGCAGCTCATGCAGCTTCTTGTTGCCCCAAAAAAATAGCAATTATTATCAGAGCTTTAGTGGCAAGCCCTGCGGCTAATTCTTCTTGTCAGATCTATATACTAGTCTCTCAAAAGATGAAATTATAGCAAATAGGATAGAACCCAAGGGATTTAGGGACACATTTTTTTATTTTCCCGCAATTTATGTGGATGTAATTTTAATTTGATATTAAAGTTCACGTTTGTATTTATCACTTTAACATGAATGTCTTATGTCAGGGACTGAGGTGAATGGCTAATTTTCTCTGTAAAGCGCTGCCCACAAATTGTGGCGCTATATAAATAAGCATAATTATTATGAATAATAATAATGATAATAATAATATTTAAATGCATGGACTAGACATGATAGACAGATATAGATATAATAGGCTGTATCATGTATGTGTTGATATTTTATTCAATGAACACTTGACCTAATGTTTGTATATATTTGTCTGACACCCTCTTGCATCTGAGAATCTCTCTACTCATCCATATGGCACATTTATAACTTACCCAATTACCGTGCAAATTATTGCTAATATTAGCTCATGAAAGTGTTTCTGCTCTGCAGGTTGGTTATTATTTATAAAAATCACACAACCAGCTGATACATTCATAAGCTAATTATTTCAGCAGCTGGGTACACACTGAGCAATATGGCTGAAACCAAAAATGCTTTTTTTTTCAGGGGCTTGATCTGTGGTAAATAATGCAGGGGAGACGTACAGAAGAGATATTTATCTTGGGCTGATAAATGGATTGAAAATGTTCCTTATAGCCCCATTCATATGCAAAAAACTAAATAAATGCCCAATATAGTACAATAGTGTGAAACTATGTTGATACTTGCCAAATAGGTATAATAAATAATAAAAATGTGGGATATCAAAGAAAAGCCTTTCTTATAAATTCATGTATACATTTCTGTATCTCTCTCTCTCTCTCTCTCTTCAGCAAACACACAAATGTTATAAGCACAGAGAATGTTTTATCTGTGGCCACTTGCACACTTTAATAGTTTCATTCAACACCAATTTCATCTACAACCAACTTGCAAAAACCCAGGGACAACCCAGAGCCTATTGTTTCCTGCATTTGATATTTTTAGTTGGATCCAAAATTAAAAGCAGAAAATAGAAATAGAGTACATCTGCTTATTGACAAACCGTTATAAAATTCAAGGGTTGCAAACTAATTTGTTACTTTTGTCCTATTTTATTTCTGCATAGTGAAGACTACTGGATGCTTTGCACATAGTGCACAAATAATGAACAGATCAGCTATTTATTTTTCAGGACACATTAACTCATTTCTAATTTTATCCACACATTTTACTCAATTTAACAACCCCCTTGCAGTGCAATATGGTTTTGCCAAGGTTCAAACTTGCTCCTTATTTTTTGGGTTTTTGCTCCTAACTGTGAATCTCAAGTCAAAAGTAACATCCTTTGATGACCATCTCTGTAGCTGAAACAAGTTGCTGTCACCTCTTTGAAGGCTCCTAAACACTTCTAAAACATCTTTCATCCTCTCCTTCATTCAGGATAGAGCAGGTCTGTGCAAATGTGGCCTTTCTCTTGTAAAAACAAGGCAGTCTTGTGTTACAGATTACCCGATAAATCCCTAGTGCCTTTACAGTTCAGTGCCTACAGCTGCTACAGATGGGCAGGAACTCTTTCTGTCTCTTCTCTGTGCTGTGCAGCCGGCAGTTGAAGGAGAAAATGGAATGATCAGGCTATTAACATCAGAGCTGTGAGGAAGACGAGGCACAATAAGAACAGCTGGTGTTTCTGCCTTGGCCCATACAGCGAAGATAATCAAATCTTGCTTTTTTCCCCCTATTTATTTATGTTTGGGGAGAGAGGTGGGGGTTGAGATGGGACTTAGGGAGGGCATTATAGGTTCAAGTGTTAATCGCCCTATCTGTAATACACAGGATAACATTGGTGCGATTATCGAATAGATACAGCATACTATAGAGACAGGGGAAAGCACTTAGACATGTAACATCTTGCGCTAAATGTCTGGTCTGCTTTCAAAGCACAAAGCTGCGACCGTTTAACAGGAATGTGGCATCAGTGCAGGAATGTATTACTATATCCATAACTATGCCTTAAGAGAAACTTTTAGGTGATAAAAGCTGACATGACTAATAGACAGAAATACAAAAACACTGTGTACCCAAAGGGGCAGCATGGTGGCTCAGTGAGTAGCCCTTGTGTCTCACAGTGCTGAGGTCATGAGTGTGGAGTTTGTATGTTCTCCCTGTGTCTGCGTGGGTTTCCTCCAGGTGTTCCAGTTTCCTTCCACATTATGAAAACATGCTTGTATGTTAATTGGCTGCTGGATAATTTAACCCTAGTAACCCCATATGTATGTCTGTGTTAGGGAACTTATAACATAGCTCCAGTGGGGCAGGGACAGATGTGAATGTGAAATATCCTCTCTGTAAAGTGCTACGTAATCTGATGGCACTATATAAAAAACAGTTAATAAATAAACCTAATAGCAGGGACGGATTGGCCACAGGACTTACAAGGATTTTTCCCGGTAGGCCGATGACCTTTGGATGCCACCAGCAGGCCCTCTGTTGTGTTTCAAGGTCATTAGGATGATGACAGTAGTAGGTGGTGGTCACTAGAATGCTCTCTGAATTGGATGGTGGTCAAAGGGATGTTCAGTGTATAAGATGATGGTCACAAGGATGCTGTCTGTATTTGGTGGTGGTCGGTAGGATGCTTTCTACATTTTCTCTGTATTAGATAGTGGTCATTAGAATGCTCTCTACATTGCATAGTAATCACTATAAATGTATTGTATTATGAAATACTACTTATATATTATATATATATTATATATATTGTATTTAATTGTAACTCATTTATTTCAACACTTGTTCTTGTATTTAGTTGGCTCTCCATAACCTGCCCACATTATATATTCTTTAATTTTTTTTATAATACCATTTACTTTTTTCAGTCTATAGCTGATACAACCCACATGTGGCCCCTTACAGATTTTTTCAAGGGCCACTTTAAGTTCCTAATACGCCTCTGCCTGTTAATAAATACCATACTTCAGATGACCACTGGTGTTATTTGTATAAAGGCAGAATGGTATTTATCCACTGTTTACATATTTATATATATATTTACAGTCATCCTCAAAAATAACATGATCACACAAACCCTTTAATATAGAAGAAAACACAATAACACAAAAGCCTAACCACACTAACAAAACTATAATTTATGCCTGAAATCATGGAATTGTTTACAAACAGCCATTTGCACTCAATTTGCTAGTGTTAATTACTGATTATCTGTTATTTATGCATAACCTTATTGTAGTCAGACTATGTTACAATACCCACATTCTGATCTGTTCACCTATTTAGATGTAAGCAGGAATATATTGAAAAATCATACAATCACACACACAGCCGTTAATGGAATTAATGGTTATATATATAGAGTTTTTTCCCCTTAAATGAACAATCAGCCATAGATATTTTCTGTGCACGAAGAACATGTCTTACTGGAACATGACCTCATTACAAGTAAACACGTAACTTTTTTATCAATAGACACATAGCTCAGTTTTGAGTACTATGAATGATGTTTTGTCATGACATTAACTTTTTCATGAGAACATTTTTTTAGCTAAGAGACAAAAGAGCCATTAGCAATCACTATAATATCCCTTCAGCTACTTGGTGCTGGTCACAGTAGCTATTGCTATTGCACAATATAGGTTCTAAACTTATGATGACTCTTAGATGACCTAGAGTTTCTGGGAAAGCAGTGAATTGTATCTTTTCTGCAAAACATCAAACCTATCAAACCTGTATTTTTTGTAACAAAGCCTTATCTCTCATACATCTCATTAAACTAATCCACAAGATCAGCTTTAGATGTGCACTGTGCATTAAAATTCCTTACATGGTCACCTCAGTTTTTATTAGTATAAATGCACTGCCGCAAACAACTAGTGAAAGGAGCAGTAGAAACCCAAATCATCACATGAGACCTGTTTTTATCATAACAAATCATGGTCATGGGAGCATACACACTCTTGCTGTATTGTTCAAAATGGTCTTAATATGTAATATTGGTCCAATAGCTGCATAAGTGTGTACACAACTTTAGGCTTGTTACATTTACAGTAAATGATCCTTCTAACAACTCTTATAAAATATTTAATTGGTCTATACAAAATTAGTAAGATTCAAAGAGAAAAGATAGTTTTAGAAAGGAAATACTGGAGTAGTTACACACATAGATTATTTAAAAAAGCGATCTTTGATCAAGCTAATTTGAAACAGTGGGGTATAATCTACCTTGCTGATCGCCCTGTTTTACATTTGTATGAAGTCATGGGCCAAATCTTAAGTAGTTGTATAGGACGTTTAGCTAATTTCCTCTGCCATCAGATCAGATTGCTTTAAAGAAAGCAAATCAAATATTTAAACTTTATATGGCAAGCCAAGTTGCTCACAGATCCAATTGTTTAAACGTGTGTGGCCACCAATACCAATGATCAATGGTGGCTTTTGTTTCTATGAATAGGTATTGCCACTCTTGAAAATTATTCAAGCTTTTTTATAATCTTGGTATTAACATAGTAACATAGGGCCTGATCCAGACCTACGATGTTGCGCTGAGCGTACTAACGCTCAGCGTAACATTGATACACTCCCCCCGACACGGTGTAATTACACACTGTTACGCCGGCTGAAGGCTACCCTAACTTTAGAGTGTAATTACGCCAGGCACAGGATCAGCTATGCGGCCTTACGGCTTCCCCCGTCCATCCCCTTATTTGCATGTCTATCTCCGCCCTTACGGGCAAAATACGACATGCGTAAAGGGGGGGAAGTCCCTTTTTGTAACAGCCGCCGGCCATAACTATAGTTACAGCAGCCGGCCCTTATGGCGTCGTATGAAGGTTGTGCGCATATACACAACCTTCAAAACGGGAATTATGGCCGGGCAAAACGTAATTCCCCTGGCGGCCGTTCTTCTGGATCAGGCCCATAATAACATAGTTGATGAGGTTGAAAAATGACACCAGTCCATCAAGTTGAACCTATTTTGGATCTCCTGTGATCCCTATCTTTATAATTGAAGTTAATCCATATGAAGCAACCTCCACACTGAAAAAAAAAAATCCCTGCTGCTGCTGACCCAAGATGACGTCTTATTTTCCCCTGGCTCCACTTCTGTCCTTCATTTAAATTAGCGATCATGGTAACCCTGGGTGTCCTTTTCTGCTAAAAATGTATCTAACCCTGTCTTAAACATATCAAGTGAATCTGCCATCACAACCTTCCCTGGCAGTGAATTCCACATCCCGACTGCCCTTACTGTAAAGAGCCCTTTCCTTTGCTGGTTGTGACACTTCCTTTCCTCTAACCTTAGTGGGTGACCCCGTGTCCTGTGTACAGTCCTTGGCGTAAAAAGTTCCTATGAAATTTCTCTGTATTGACCCTTAGTGTATTTGTATATAGTAATCATATCTCCTCTTAGACGTCTCTTTTCTAACGTAAACATGCCTAAACTGGCTAGCCGTTTCTCATAGCTCAATGAGATATTATCACTTAGAAAGGGGTTACCTTCACTCTCCTCAATTCTTTGTTGTAGGGCTGGCTATGTGAACTCCTTCGCTGGAAGGAAAATCCAAGTCCAGAAAACCGAACTTTGTGGGAGAACCTGTGCACCATTCGTCGTTTCTTGGGGCTCCCCCAGCATGAGAGAGATGCTGTGTATGAGGAAGAGTCAAGACATCATCATAGTGAGAGGCTCCAGCATGTAGTACAGCTCACCCCTGAACCTGTGCAGGTAAGATTTATCACAGTCACTGCTCACTAAGTAATCCAAGTGATGTATTAAAACCATAATGAAAGTGACCAACGTAGAACTCCTTATGATTCAGGTCAAGGAACCATTGCTGTTACTGGCTATGAGGGTACAGATACGGAAAGCCTCTATAGGACAAAGTTACCACCTAGATTAAAATATTTGAGTTATCGGCAAATTAGTTATTATAAATTGGTTAACTCAGTTTTGTACTAGTAATGACTTGCTATGCCCACAGTGATCTGTCGCACAAACCTTCTACGTCCCAAGCTATAGCAATGTAAGAGAATAAAGGCATCAGTAAGATTGACAGAATAGCTCTGAAAAGTAGTAAATATCTTCAAACAAAGCTACTTAAACTTCAAGAATATCAGTGGTTGTTTGTTTTAAACAAATACTAAAGGTAATTCATAGAAAAGGATTATATTTTGTGAACCAATCTTTATGGCTGGTCCTCACCATTATACGCAGTTGATTGCCGGCTGTGTGACGTCACTCAGCCCATTTCCCGGCGCGTGCTCTAATGTTAAGTGCCCACCATGCTATATGATCATAGCTGATTTTACTTCCCCAGCGGTGGCCAAAGCTGCAAATGGTCACCTGTTATCAACTTCACTAAAGACTTGATTCACACTTAAGAATGAATTTAGGAACATTCTTAATTTTATGTACAGCCAAGATAAGTAAGAACGATTCACATGACCTAAAGAAAACTTTTAACCACCCTTCCTAGCTTCTTAGGAGATAAGAACAAACGACTACCCCTGTGCGTATAAATAGGAACCTATGTGTTTCTTATCTGTGAATCATTCTTACATGGTTTCAGTGTGTAGTTTCGAGTTCTGAGAATGCTCAGTTTAAATGTTCTTAAATATATGCACTGAAATCCTGTTCTTACTTAGTTGTTAAACGGCAAAAGTGGCGTTCTTCCCGTGGCAGTGTGCATCCTGGTAACAAAAATTGCCAGAATGCACACTGATCGTTTTCAAGGGCCACTAGTCTTTCTTGGGACACTAGTCTTAAATATATAATCCTAAATAAATAAAATTATATATATTACATTTTTATAAACTATGCAGCTTGTTACTTTGCACAGTACTTCCCACACATAATACCAAATAATGAATCATATACTTCACGAGGACCATTTCTTATTAGCTTTAACTGATGCATTCTCAGCAGATCTTAAGATATATAATAATTATTGCATATTACATGTTGACAAATTATACAGAATTTTGCTATTTCATATTGTATTATACAGTTGGTCAATACTGAAAGAGTGAAAGGAATTGCCAGGGACTGTCTGTGAAACTTAGGGAAAATTGACAACTATGCTCATAAGCAAATGCAAACTGGCTCCCCTTAGTTATTCTAAATAGGGTTTTATCTTCTCTCTTCAGTTTGTGATAGCTCGGTTGCCATAGTAAAGCAAGATTTTTTTTTTATTAAGTAAGGATAGTAGATTACAGCAAGTCAGGAATCCTATCCACAGATAGCTCACACTGTGTACCTTTGAGACACTCTCTACAATTACTTTAGAGGCCTTACCTGCCTCCTATCTCATAAACTTCCCACTGGGGATCTGCTGCTCACCTCTCTGCTATAGTTTCAGTATGGCGTTATTGCCTTATAGATAGTTTCTGATACAGTACATGAAGGATACAAGCAATAAGAAGAGAATTTCACGATCTAGAGAAATTAACCAGTTCAGTGGCAGTAAATACGAAAATTTATTTATATCCACGTGTCAAGAAAGATAAAATGATTGTTGGCGTAAAATGTTCTATTACCATCGTCCAGGCACGTGAAAAATAGAAATCACACCCTAATATAATATCTCGTGCTGTAATATTCCATTTATTTGCATAAGGTTGTGAACTTTCATTGTCAACAAGTAACATGAAATATCATAATCTTGATGAACAAGTTTTTTTTTTCCTTTTTTTGTTTTCTTTCAATCAGACACATCCCTGAGAAGGAATCCTTACATACCATAAATACATACCTGTATATTTGCATGAGGCACTATTAAAGTGAAATAGTGGAATTACTTTAGCTACACCTACATGCTAACACGATAAGGTTAATTAATTTCCTTTCTGACATACTTCTATTTACAGACAACAACCTGTAAATAACTTACATTGCTTAATATTATCATCACATGCATAAAGACTTAAAAGGACACACTGGGGCTGATCCAGAGGCACACACACATTAGCATGTAGAGCATGTGCCGTACATGTGGGCACAAATCCTGAGTGGGCTGCATGCAATCTGAGCGGTACCTCTGGATGCCTATGTGAGCACGGTATGTAGAAAGCACAAAGCAGCCAAGGCAACTACTTGACAATATATACTGTACAAGTGCAGGGTAGTATACTGTATTGTATACTGTAAATGGAGGTTAATAATACAATAACAAGAAAACACAGGCTGCGTTTCTAATTCAGTATATGAAATGTGTGCAAGTGTATACAGTCAGGTCTATAAATGTTCTGGGCTCTATACAACGCCACAATGGATTTGAAATGAAACAAACAAGATGTGCTTTAACTGCAGACTTTCCGCTTTAATTTGACGGTGTAGGAATTACAACGGTTTCTATATGTGCCTTCCACTTTTGAAGGGACCAAAAGTAATGGGACAGTCAACTCAAAAGCTATTTTATGGACAGGTGTGGGATATTCCCTCGTTATTTCATCATCAATTAAGCAGGTAAAAGGTCTGGAGTTGATTCTAGGTGTGACATTTGCATTTGGAATCTGTTGCTGTCGACTCTTAATATGAGATCCAAAGAGCTGTTACTATCAGTGAAGCAAGCCATCATTAGGCTGAAAAATCAAAAGAAACCCATCAGAGAGATAGCAAAAATATTAGGTGTGGCCAAATCAACTGTTTCAACATTCTTAAAAAGAAAGAAAGCACCAGAGAGCTCAGCAACACCAAAAGACCTGGAAGACCACGGAAAACATCTGTGGTGGATGACAGAAGAATTTTTTCCCTGGTGAAGAAAAACCCCTTCACAACAGTTGGCCAAATCAAGAACACTCTCCAGGAGGTAGGTGTATATGTGTCCAAGTCAACAATCAAGAGAAGACTTCACAAGAGTGAATATAGAGGGTTCACCACAAGATGTAAACCATTGGTGAGCCACAAAAACAGGAAGACCAGATTAGAGTTTGCCAAACAACATCTAAAAAAGCCATTACAGTTCTGGAACAACATCCTATGGACAGATGAGACAAAGATCAACTTGTACCAGAGTGATGGGAAGAGAAGAGTATGGAGAAGGAAA